>LR753339.1:1595845-1624734 GCA_902729485.2 Mus minutoides | reverse complement strand
TGTGGGAGGCTATACCAGTGCCTGGTAAACACAGAAGTGGATGCTCACAGTCAGCTATTAGTTGGAACACAGGACTCCCAAGGTAGGAGCTAGAGAAAGTACCCAAGGAGCGGAAGGGGTCTTCAACCCTCTAGGTGGAAGAATAACATGAACTAACTAGTTCCCCCTGCGCTCATGTCTCTAGCTGCATATATGGTAGAAGATGGCCTAGTTGGCCATCATTGGGAGGAGAGGCCCCTTGGTCATACGGACTCTATATGTCCCAGAACAGGGGAATGCCAGGGCCATTACGTGGGAGGGGGTGGGTAGGGGAGCAGGGCGGGGACGCGGGAGGGTAAGGGAAAATTTCTAGATAACATGTGAAATGTAAATGAAAAAAATATCTAATAAAGAGAAAAAAAAGACAAACAGGCAACAAGTATTCAAGAAAATGTTCAATGTCACTGATCATCAGGAAAATATAAATTCAAAACTATAATAAAATGCTATCTCACCCTAATAAGAAAAAAAAAGTTTTGTGGGTGGGTTGGTGTCTCTGTCACTCTACGTGGGTTTTGTATGTCCACAGGAGGTGGCTTCTTCAGGTTCCATATTGCCATTGTAGTAAGTCACAACTAAGATCACCACCATTGATTTTTGGGTATCTCCCTTATCCCAGGTCTCTTTCTTCCCCTGGAGATGCTCCTTACCTCCTTATCTGTGGGTCCTTGAAAGGCAGCCTGTTTTGGGTGAGTGAGGCCTGCTCCAGAGACCCAGTATAAAACTCTACAAGGGACAGAACAGGAGCCACGTTCCCAGAGACAGGTGTGTGACACCACAGAGCCCACAATCTCCATAATTCTGTGACTATTAGTCATGCAGACAACTGCCCCAAGCTCCTGGCATTGTAGCTAGACTCCACCTCACAAGAGCCAGTTATGTTCCTCCCCACAGCTACCCTGCAACTGCAAGATAGCCCAGCCCACTATATAAGGGGCTGTTTGGCCCCTCCTCGCTCTCTTAAGCTCTCACCTTTCTTACTCTCATCTCTAACTCTCCTTTTCTCCCTCCCTTCCCCCCTTCTTTCCACATGGCCATAGCCGGCCTCTCTCTTCTTACCTTCTCTCTTTCTCTCTGCCTTTCTACAATAAAGCTCTAAAACCATAGACTAGACAGGTCATCAAGGCCCACCATGCTTGAATGATGGAATAGGCTTTCCCCTAAAGAGCTGCTTCTAACCTCCCACCAGAAGGCCTCCCTGCCCACCCACTGTCCCCTCTCTCCCTGCCCCCTCCTCTTTTCAGCCCCAGGGATGACCAAGCTGCCCCCAGGTCCTCCACTTTGTTCTCAGCTCTTCAGCAACATACAGTGGCATCTGGGATGTCTGAGACTGAGAACCTGTTATCTCTGGCCTCTGTGAGGCCCAGAGACTTCAGACTGCTCCCTGTCCACCCTGCTCCCCCTGTGGACTGGATCTGTGGCTTCACACAGCCAGACACCCATGGCTTCACACAGCCAGACACCCACCTGGGTTCGTGTTGAGAACACATGGCAGTCCTCCGCATTGCCAGCTCAGAGTACCAGAACTCTGGTGGAATGCAGGTTTTCTCCCACCCCCTTTATTGCCCCATGCCTGCTGCCCAACACTCATTGCCATCAGTTACAGATTTCCATTCATTTTTATGGCTATCTAGCCATTTATTCCTGTCCTTACACACACCTCATTCTGAATGCCCCCATCCCCCTGTCTCCTAGATCCCTCCCTTCATCTGCCTCCTATGATGATTTTATTCCTTTTAAGTGAAATTCTAGCTTCTTCACTTGGGCCTTCCTTCTTGTTTAGCTTCCTTTGGTCTAACATGGTATCTGTATTTTATAGCTAATATCTACTTATGAGTACATACCAACCATGTCCTTTTAGGTCTGGGTTACCTCATTCAGGATGATATTCTCGATGTCTTGGTTTTTAGTAGCTGAATAGTATTCCATTGTACAGATGTACCACATTTTCTTTATCCATTTTACAGATGAAGGAAATCTGGGTTGTTTCCCGTTTCCTGCTATTATGAATAAGGCTGCTATGAACACAGTTGAGCAAGTGTCTTTGTGGGATGGTGGAGCATCTGTTGGGCATATGTCCAGAGGTAGTATAGCTGGGTCTTGAGGTAGAACTATTCCAAGTTTCCTGAGAAAACGCCAAATTGATTTCGAAAGTGGTTGTACAAGTTTGCACTCCTACCTAGTCATTCTGATGGGTATAAGATGGAACCTCAGAGTTGTTTTGATTTGCAAATCCCTGATGGCTAAAAACTTTGAACATTTCTTTAAGTGTTTCTTGGCCATTTGATATTCCTCTGATGAGAATTCTTTGTTTAGTTCTGTACACCATTTTTAACAGGGTTATTTGGGTTGTTGTCTAACTCCTTTAGTTCTTTGTAAATTTTGGGTATTAGCCCTCTGTCAGATGTAGGGTTGATGAAGATCCTTTCCCAATATGTAGGTTGCTGATTTGTCCTATTGATAGTGTTCTTTGCCTTACAGAAGCTATGCAGTTTCATGAAGTCCCATTCATCAATTGTTGATCTTAATGCCTGAGCCACTGGTGTTCTGTTCAGGAAATTTTCTCCTGTACTAATGAATTCAAGGGTATTACCCATTTTGTCTTCTATGAAATTTAGTGTATCTGGTTTTATATTGAGGTTCTTAATCTACTTGGACTTGAGCTTTGTGCAGGGTAGTAAATATGGATCTATTTTTATCTTCTACATGTAGGCATCCAGTTAGTCTATTACCATTTGTTGAAGATGTTTTTATTTTCCCACTGTATGGTTTTGGCTTCCTTGTCAAAAATCAAGTATCCATAAGTGTGTGAATTTATTTCTGTGTCTTGAATTCTACTCTATTCATCAACTTCTCTGATTCTATACCAATACCATGCAGTTTTTGTCACTATTGCGCTGTAGTACAGTTTCAGGGATGGTGATTCCTCCAGAGATTCCTTTATTGTTCAGGATTGTTTCAGCTATCCTGAGTTTTTATTTGTTTGTGGTTTGCTTTTCCATATGAAGTTGAGAATTGCTCTTTAAGGTCTGTAAAAATTGGTTGGAATTTTGATGGGAATTGCATTGAATATGTAAATTGCTTTTGTTGAGATGGACATTTTTATTATGTTAATCCTACCTATCCATAAGCATGATAAATCTTCCCATCTTCTGATATTTTCTTCAAAATCTTTGTTCAGAGACTTTAAGTTGTTGTCATACAGATTTTTCACTTCTTAGGTTAGAGTTACACAAAGATATTTTATGTTATTTGTGGCTATTGTAAAGGGTGTTGTTTCCCTAATTTCTTTCTCAGCCTGTTTATCATTTATTAAAGGAGGGCTGCCAATTTCTTTGAATTAATTTTATATTGATCCACTTTGCTGAAGGTGTTTATCAGCTTTTGGAGTTCTCTGGTAGGATTTTTAGGGTCACCTATGTATACTATCATATTGTTTCCAAATAGTGATACTTTGACTTCTTCCTTTCCAATTTGTATCACCTTGATCTCCTTTAGTTGTCTTATTGCTCTGGCTAGGACTTCAATAGTGGAGATGCTTTAAGTTTCACTCCATTTAGTTTGATCTTGGCTATTGGCTTGCTGTATATTGCTTTGATTATGTTTAGGTTTTGTACCCTGCATCCCTGATTTCTCTAATATCTTTAACCTAAAGGAGTGTTGGATTTTATCAAAGGGCTTTCTCAATGCCTAATGAGATAATCATGTGATTTTTTTCTTTCAGTTTGTTTATATGGTGGATTATGTTGATGGATTTTCCTATATTAAACTATCTCTGCATCCCTGGGATTATGCCTACTTGATCTTGATGGATGATGTATTTTATGTGTTCCTGGATTCAGTTTGTGAGTATACTATTGAGTCATTTTGCATTAATGTTCATAAGCGAAGTTGGTTTAAAATTCTCTTTCTTTGTTGAGTCTTTGTGTGGTTTAGGTATCAGGGTGACTGTGGTCTCATAGAATGAGTTTGACAGTGTTCCTTCCATTTCTATTTGGTGGAATAATTTGAGAAGTATTGGAATTAAGTCATCTTTGAAAGTCTGGTAGAATTCTCCAATAAAACCATTTGGCCCTGGGCTTTTATTTGGTTGGGAGATTCATAATGACTGCTTATATTTCTTTGGGAGTTATGGGACTGTTTAAATAGTTTTTCTAACCTTTATTTACCTTTGGTATGTGGTATCTATCTAGAAAATCGTCCATTTTGTTAAGATTTTCCAATTTTGTGAAGTACATATTTTTAAAGTAAATCTTAATGATTCTTTTAATTTCTTCAGTGTCAGTTGTTATATCTCCCTTTTTGTTACTGATTTTGTTTATTTGAATACTGCCTAACTGTCTCTTGGTCAGTTTGGGTAAGGGTTCATCTGTCTAGTTGATTTTCTCAAAGAATCAGCTCTTGGTTTCATTAACTCTTTGTATTGCTTTCTTTGTTTTTAACTGATTGATTTCTGTTTTGATTTTGATTGTTTCCTGCCTTCTACTGATCTTTTGTGTGCTTGCTTCTTCTTTTTTTTTTAATCTATAGCTTACAGGTATCGTTTTAAATTGCTGATATGAAAACTTTCTAATTTCTTTATGGAGGCATTTAGCACTATGAACTTTCCTCTTAGCCCTGCTTTCATTGTAGCCCATAAATTTGGGTATATTGTGCCTTTATTTTCACAGATTTCTAAAAAGTTTTTAAGTCAAGAAGTTGTTTTATCAATTTTAAAATAAATATTGAAGCTTCCCCATTATCCACCACACTACAAAACTTTTGAATGTGGCATGTTCAACAGCCTAAGAAGTTTTAGTAGGCTACAAAACCAGCAAAAACTTCTGTTGTCTAATGATAAATATTTGAGAATAGTTGTTGTTTTGAGTAGCTGATTACCAGCTTGGAAAAAAAATGTTTGCAAAAGACTAAAAGTAAAATTTAATTTCTGGCCCTTCCAGTCTGCACCAGCTCCTGGCCACCTTGGGTACAAACTCAGCAAACAGACCCATGGTCCCCAAAGGACTCTCCACACTACAGGTGCCCTAGAATGCCCAGGATCTTAGGATCACTGGTGAATGGAACACAACATCTGTTCCAAACCAATTGTGATAGGCCTGTGACAACAGGAACAAGGACTCAGGAGCCCTGCTTGACCAGTGCCTCAGATTCCTTCTGATGGGTGCTGGTATACCTTGGTTTCAAACACATCAGACAGCCCCACAGTCCCCAGGGGAGAAAACACTTCCAGGTGCCCATGATCTTGGGAATTCAGAATCCCAGGATAAGAGGAGCTTGGTCACACCAGGATCTCACAGTCTCAGAGGAAGCTTGACTGTCAAGAACTCTGACACACCCAGAATCTCTGGTTCACAGTTGCCCACAATCAAAGGATCACAGAGAAAGCTGGACTCTGAGGAGTCCTGAATCAACTGTAATTATAGGAAGGACAGGCTCCAATCAGATATATTGAGGGCAGCAAGCACTTGAGATAATCAGATGTCAAGAGGTCAGCATAAGAACAGAAGCAACAGAAACCAAGGTTACTTGGCATCATCAGGATGAAACTCTCCCACCATAGCAAGTCCTAGATACACCTTCACACCAGAAAAGCAAGACATGGATTTAAAGTCACTTCTCACAATGATGATGGAGGACTTTAAGAAGGAAATACAGGAAAACACAGGTAAACAGTTAGAAGCCCTTAAAGAGGAAACACAAAAATCCATTAAAGAGTTAGAAGAAAACACTACCAAACAGGTGAAAGAATTGAACAAAACTATCCAGGACCTAAGAATGGAAGTAGAAACAATAAAGAAAGGACAAAGGGAGACATTTCTGGAAATATAAATCCTAGAAAAGAAATCAGGAACCATAGATGCGAGCATCAGCAACAGAATATAAGAGATGGAAGAAAGAATCTCAGGTGCAGAAGATTCCATAGAAAACATGGACACAACAATCAAAGAAAAGCCAAAAGGCAAAAAGATCCTAACTCAAAACATCTAGGAAATCTAGGACAAAATGAAAAGACCAAACCTAAGGATAATAGGTATAGATGAGAATGAAGACTTTCAAATAAAAGGGCCAGTAAATATCTTCAACAAAATTATAGAAGAAAACTTCCCAAACCTAAAGGAGGAGATGCCCATGAACATACAAGAAGCCTTCAGAACTCCAGAGAGACTGGACCAGAAAAGAAATTACTCTCGACACATAATAATCAGAACAACAAATGCAATAAGTAAAGATAGAATATTGATAGCAGTAATGAAAAAAGGTCAAGTAACATATAAAGGCAGACCTATTAGAATTACACGAGACTTCTCATCACAGACTATGAAAGCCAGAAGATCCTGGACAGATGTTATACAGACCCTAAGAGAACAAAAATGTGAGCCTAGGATACTATACCCAACAAAACTCTCTATTACCATAGATGGAGAAACCAAAGTATTCCATGACAAAACCAAATTCACACAATATCTTTGCATGAATCCACACATTCAAAGGATAATAAAGGGAAAATTCCAACACAAGGAGGGAAATGATGCCCTAGAAAAAGCAAGAAAGTAACACTTCAACAAACCTAAAAGAAGATAGTTACAAGAACAGAATCCCAACTCTAACAACAAAAATGAGAGGAAGCAACAATTACTTTTCCTTAATATGTCTTAATATCAATGGACTCAATTCCCAAATGAAAAGACATAGACTAACCAACTGGCTACATAAACAGGACCCAACTTTTTTTTTAATTAGATATTTTCTTAATTTACATTTCAACTGCTATCCTGAAAATCCCTTCCCCCTCCCCCCCCTCGCAGCTCCCCTGCCCACCCACTCCCACTTCTTGGCCCTGGCGTTCCCCTGTATTGGGGCATATAAAGTTTGCTGTACCAAGGGGCCTCTCCTCCCAATGATGGCCGACTAGGCCATCTTCTGCTACATATGGAACTACAGACACGAGCTCTGGAGGTTCTGATTAGTTCATATTGTTGTTCCTCTTCAGATCCCTTCAGCTCCTGGGGTTCTATCTCTAGCTTCTGCAATGTGGGCCCCGTGCTCCCTCTTCTGGATGACTGTGAGCATCTACTTCTGTGGGAGTCAGCTATATCAGGGTCCCTTCAGTAAACACTTGCTGTCCTATGCAATAGTGTCTGAGTTTAGTGACTGATTATGGGATGGATCCCTGGTGGGTTAGTCTCTGTATGGTCCATCCTTTCATCTTAGCTCTAAACTTTGTCTCTGTAACTCCTTACATGGGTAATTTGTTTCCTATTCAAAGGAGGAATGAAGTATCCACACGCTGGTCTTCTTTCTTGATTTTCTTGTATTTTGCAGATCGTATCTTAGGACCCAACTTTTTTCTGGTTAAAGAAACCCACCTCAGGGAAAAAGACACACACTACTTCCGAGTAAAAGGTTGGAAAATAATTTTCCAAGCAAATGTTCCAAAGAAACAAGCTGGAGTAGCCATTCTAATTAAAAAAAAAAAAAAAAAAAAAAAAAAAAAAAAAAAAAAAAAAAAAAAAAAAAAAAAAAAAAAAAAAAAAGACTTACAACCCAAAGTTATCAAAAACGACAAGGCAGGGCACTTCATACTCATCAAAGGTAAAATCTTCCAAGATAAATTCTCAATTCTGAATATCTATGCTCCAAATGCAAGGCAGCTACATTCATTAAAGAAACTAGAGTAAAGATCATTGCACGTCACACAATAATAGTGGGAGACTTTAACAATCCACAGTCATCAATGGACAGATCCTGGAAACAGAAACTAAGCAGAGACACAGTAAAACTAGCAGAAGTTATGAAACAAATGGATTTAACAGATATCTACAGAACATTTTATCCTAAACCAAAAGGATATACCTTCTTCTCAGCATTTCAAGGCACCTTCTCCAAAATTGACCATATAATTAGCCACAAAACAGGCCTCAACAGATACAAAAATATTGAAATTGTCCCATGCATCTTATCAGATCACCATGGACTAAGGCTGATCTTCACTCACAACATAAATAATAGAAAGCCAACATATATGTGGAAGCTCAACAACATTCTACTCAATGATAACTTACTCATGAAAGACATAAAGAAAGAAATTAAAGAATTTGTAGAGTTTAATGATAATGAAGCCACTACATACCCAAACTTATGGTGCACAGTGAAAGTAGTCCTAAGAGAAAAACTAATAGCTCTGAGTGCCTCCAAAAAGGATCTAGAGAGAGCACACAATAGACCTTGACAGCAAACTTAAAAGCTCTAGAACAAAAGGAAGAAAATTCACCCAAGAGGCATAGATGGCAGGAAATAATTAAACTCAGGGCTGAAATCAACCAAGTAGAAACAAAAAGAACTATGCAAAGAATCAACCAAACCACATTCATTAAAGAAACATTAGTAAAGCTCAAAGCTCACATTGCATCTCACACAATGATAGTTGGAGACTTCAACACCTCACTCTCATTAATGGACAGATCCTGGAAACAGAAACTAAAGAGAGACACAGTGAAAGTAACAGAAGCTATGAAACAAATGGATTTAACAGATATCTACAGAACATTTTATCCTAGAAGAAAAGGGTATACCATCTTCTCAGTACCTCATGGCACCTTCTCCAAAATTGACCATATAATTGGCCACAAAACAGGCATCAACAGACACAAAAATATTGTAATTGTCCCATGCATCCTATCAAATAACCATGGACTGAGGCTGATCTTCAATAACAACATAAATATTAGCACACCAACATTCACATGGAAAATGAACAACACTCTACTCAATGATACCTTGGTCAAGGAAGAAATAAAGAAAGAAATTAAAGACTTTCTAGAGTTTAATGAAATTGAAGCCACAACATACCCAAACTAATGGGACACAATGAAAGCATTCCTAAGAGATAAACTCATAGCTCCGAGTTCCTCGAAAAAGAAACTGGAGAGAGCATTTACTAGCAGCTTGACAGCACACCTAAAAGCTCTAGAAAAAAATGGAAGCAAATTCACCCAGAAGAGTAGACGACAGGATATAATCAAACTCAGGGGTGAAATCAACCATGTGGAAACAAAAAGAACTATTCAAAGAATCAATCAAATCAGGAGCTGGTTCTTTGAGAAAGTCAACAAGATAGATAAACCCTTAGTCAGACTCACTAAAGAGCACAGGGACAGCATCCTAATAAACAAAATCAGAAATGAAAAGGGAAACAACAACAGATCCTGAGGAAATCCAAAACACCATCAGATCCTTCTACAAAATGCTATATTCAAAAAAAAAAATTGGAAAATCTGGAAGAAATGGACAAATTTCTAGACAGATACCAAGTATCACAGTTGAATCAGGATCAAATTAATGACCTAAACATTCCTATATCTCCTAAAGAAATAGAAGCAGTCATTAATAGTCTCCCAACCAAAAAAAGCCCAGGACCCAAAGGGTTTAGTGCAGAGTTCTATCAGACCTTCAAAGAAGACCTAATTCCAGTTCTTCTCAAACTATTCAACAAATTAGGAACTGAAGATACACTACTCAATACATTCTATGAAGCCACAATTACTCTGATACCTAAACCACATAAAGATACAACAAAGATAGAGAACTTCAGACCAATTTCCCTTATGAATATCGATGCAAAAATACTCAATAAAATTCTCGCTAACCGAATCCAAGAACACATCAAAACCATCCTCCATCATGACCAAGTAGACTTCATCCTAGGAATGCAGGGATGGTTTAATATACCGAAATCCATCAACCTAATACACTATATAAACAAACTCAAAGATAAAAACCACATGATCATCTCTTCAGATGCTGAGAAAGCATTTGACCAAAATCCAACACTCATTCATGATAAAAGTCTTGGAAAGATCAGGAATTCAAGGCCCTTACCTAAACATGATAAAAGCAATCTACGGCAAACCAGTGGCTAACATCAAACTAAATGGAGAGAAGCTGGAAGCAATCCCACTAAAATCAGGGACTAGACAAGGCTGCCCACTTTCTCCCTACCTATTCAATATAGTACTTGAAGTCCTAGCCAGAGCAATTCGACAACAAAAGGAGGTCAAGGGGATACAGATTCGCAAGGAATAGTCAAAGTATCACTATTTGCAGATGATATGATAGTATATATAAGTGACCCTAAAAATCCCACCACAGAACTCCTAAACCTGATAAACAGCTTCAGTGAAGTAGCTGGATATAAAATTAACTCAAACAAATCAATGGACTTTCTCTATACAAAGGATAAATGGGCTGAGAAAGAAATTAGGGAAACCACACCCTTCACAATAGTCACAAACAATATAAAGTATCTTGGTGTGACTCTAACTAAGGAAGTGAAAGATCTGTATGATAAGAACTTCAGAGTCTTTGCAAAACAGCTTGTGGACTTCAGAGGCAGAGTGGCAGAGCAGTGGAGGACAGCTTCTGGGACAGGCAGAAACACACTGCTTCTGGGACAGATCCCCGTTTCTGGCAGCGAAAATCTGGGCACCTTCCCTTTCCTGCCAGAGGAGAGGTGGCCGCCCGAGTGGGCTGTGACCCCCAGAGCAGGGAAGGGAGCCATGTCCTCTCCCGGGTCCCTCTGGGACCAGTCTGTGCAAAACAGCTCACGGACTGGAGAGGCAGAGCAGCAGACCACAGCTTCTGGGACAGACAGTGCTTCTGGGATAGACCCCTGTTTCTGGCAGCTGAAATCCGGGCACCTTGGCCACCTGGGTGGGCTGTGACCCCCAGAGCAGGTCCCTTCCTCACTGTGCCAGTACCTGGTTACTTGGTTACTTGGGCGCACTGTCTGTGCATTTCCCCACAGTCCCAAGACGGCTTTCCAAGCAACCTTGGGACCACCGGTGAGTGGAGAACAACATCTGATCCAATCTAATCACTCGGGAACTGAGACAGCATTGGGGAAAACAGAGGATCAGCTAGACCAGGGGCAGAGGTCCCTTCCGGTCAGCGCCAGCTCCTGGTTACTTGGGCACACCTTCTGTACATTGTCCCACAGTCCCTAGAGGACTCTATGCGATATTGGGACCACTGAACAGACTGTTCCAAGCTCCTCAAAGGAGACACTACTCCCAGGCCTTGTAACTCGCCCAGGATATTAGGAAAACAGTATCCCAGGATAACAGGAGGTGGGTCACACCAGTATTCTAGGGTATCAGTGGATCTTGACTGCCAAGATCTCAGACATACCCAGAATATCAGGTTCATAGGAGCCCACAAACAAAGGATCACAGTGAATGCAGGACTCAGAGGAGTCAAGAATCAACTGGGATTTTAAGAAGGACAGGCTCCAATCAGTTATACAGAGGACGGCAAGCACCTGAGATATACAAATGGCATGGAGGCAAGCTTAGGAACAGAAACAACAGAAAGCAGGGTTACTTGACATCACCAGGACCAAATTCTCCCACCATGGCAAGTCCTGGATACACCATCACACCAAAAAAGAAAGGCATGGATCAAAAGTCACTTCTCATGATGATAATGAAGGACTTAAGAAGGAAATACAGGAAAACACAGATAAAAAACTAGAAGCATTTAAAGAGGAATCACAAAAATCCCTTAGAGAGTATCAGGAAAACAATAACAAATGGGAGATGGAATTGAACAAAACCATCCAGGACCTAAAAATGGAACTAGAAACAATAAAGAAAACCCAAAAGGAGATATCCCTGGAGATAGAAACCCTAGGAAAGAAATCAGAAACCATAGATACAAGCATCAGCAACAGAATACAAGAGATGGAAGAGAGAATCTCAGGTGCAGAAGATTCCATAAGGTTCATGGACACAACAATCAAAGAAAACGCAAAATGCAAAAAGATCCTAACTCAAAATATCCAGGAAATCCAGGACACAATGAGAAGACCAAACCTACAGATAATAGGAGTAGATGAGAATGAAGATTCTCAACTTAAAGGGCCAGCAAATATCTTCAACAAAATTATAGAAGAAAACTTTCCATACCTAAAGAAAGAGATACCCATAAACATACAAGAAGCCTACAGAACTCCAAATAGACTGGACCAGAAAGGAAATTCCTCCCGACACATAATAATCAAAACAACAAATGCACTAAATAAAAACAGAATTTTAAAAGCAGTAAAGAAAAAAGGTCAAATAACATATAATGGCAGGCCTATTAGAATTACTCCAGACTTCTCACCAGAGACTATGAAAGCCAGAAGATCCTGGACAGATGTTATACAGACACTAAGAGAACACAAATGCCAGCCCAGGTTACTATACCCAACAAACTCTCAATTACCATACATGGAGAAAACAGTGTATTCCATGACAAAATCAAATTCACACAATATCTTTCCATGAATCCAGCGCTTCAAAGGATAATAACGGAAAAGCACCAATACAAGGACTGAAACTATGCCCTAGAAAAAGCAAGAAAGTAATACTTCAACAAACCTAAAAGAAGACAGCAACAAGAACAGAATCCCAACTCTAACAACAAAAATGACAGGAAGGAACAATTACTTATCTTTAATATGTCTCAATATCAATGGACTCAATTCCCCAATAAAAAGACATAGACTAACAGACTGGCTTCACAAACAGGACCCAACATTTTGCTGCCTACAGGAAACACACCTCTGGAAAAAGGACAGACACTACCTCAGAGTGAAAGGCTGGAAAACATTTTCCAAGCAAACGGTCTGAAGAAACAAGCTAGGGTAGCCATTCTAATATCGAATAAAATTGACTTTCAACCCAAAGTTATTAAAAAAGACAAGGAGGGGCACTTCATATTCATCAAAGGTAAAATCTTCCAAGAGGAACTTTCAATTTTGAATATCTATGCTCCGAATGCAAAGGCGGCCACATTCATTAAAGAAACTTTAATAAAGCTCAAAGCACACATTGCATCTCACACAATAATAGTGGGAGACTTCAACACCCCACTCTCAGTAATGGACAGATCCTGGAAACAGAAACTAAACAGAGACACAGTGAAAGTAACAGAAGCTATGAAACAAATGGATTTAACAGATATCTACAGAACATTTTATCCTAAAACAAAAGGATATACCTTCTTCTTAGCATCTCATGGCACCTTCTCCAAAATTGACCATATAATTGGCCACAAAACAGGCCTCAGCAGATACAAAAATATAGAAATTATCCCATGCATCCTATCATATCACCATGGACTAAGGATGATCTTCAATAAAATCATAAATAACAGAACACCAACATTCACATGGAAAATGAATAACACTCTAATCAATGATACCTTGGTCAAGGAAGAAATAAAGAAAGAAATTAAAGACTTTCTAGAGTTTAATGATAATGAAGCCACAACATACTCAAAATTATGGGACACAATGAAAGCATTCCTAAGAGGAAAACTCATAGCTCTGAGTTCCTCTAAAAAGAAACTGGAGAGAGCATGCACTAGCTGCTTGACCGCACACCTAAAAGCTCACAAACAATATAAAATATCTTGGTGTGATGATAACTAAGGAGGTAAAAGACCTATATGACAAGAACTTCAATTCTCTGAAGAAAGAAATAGAAGATCTCAGAAGATGGAAAGAACTCCCATGCTCTTGGATTGGCAGGATCAATATACTCAAAATGGCTATCTTGCCTAAGGCAATCTACAGATTCAGTGCAATCCTCATCAAAATTCCAACTCAATTCTTCACAGAGTTAGATAGGGTTATTTGCAAGTTCATCTTAATGAACTTTTAATAACAAAAAACCTAGGATTGCAAAAACTCTTCTCAATGATAAAAGAACCTCTGGTGGAATCACCATGCCTGACCTCAAGCTGTACTACAGAGCAATTGTAATAAAAACTGCATGGTACTGGTACAGCGACAGACAGGTAGACCAATGGAATAGAATTGAAGACCCAGAAATGAATCTACAAACCTATGGTCACCTGATCTTTGACAAGGGAGCTAAAACCTTCCAGTGGAAAAAAGACAGCATTTTCAACAAATGGTGCTGGCACAACTGGCGGTTATCATGTAGAAGAATGGGAACTGATCCATTCTCATCTCCTTGTTCAAAGCTCAAGTCTAAGTGGATCAAAGACCTCCACATAAAACCAGAGACACTGAAATTTATAGAGGATAAAGTGGGGAATAGCCTCGAAGATATGGGCACTGGGGAAAAATTCCTGAATAGAATCGCAATGGCTTGTGCTGTAAGATCAAGAATTGACAAATGGGAGTAAGATTTGAGTAGTACTCCTAAAGTTGCAAATCTTCTGTAAGGCAAAAGATTCTGTCAATAAGACAAAAAGACCACCAACAGATTGGGAAAGGATCTTTACCAATCCTAAATCAGATAAGGAACTAAAATCCAATATATATAAAGAAATCAAGAAGGTGGACACTAGAAAATCATATAACCCCATTAAAAAATGGGGCACAGTGTTAAACAAAGAATTCTCAACTGAGGAATAGTGAATGGCTGAGAAGCACCTGAAAAAATGTTCAACATCATCCTTAATCCCCAGGGAATTGCAAATCAAAACAACCCTGAGATTCCACCTCACACCAGTCAGAATGTATAAGATCAAAATTTCAGGTGACAGCAGAAGCTGATGTGGATGTGGAGAAAGAGGAACACTACTCCATTGTTGGTGGGATTGCAAGCTTGTACAACCACTCTGGAAATCAGTCTGGCAGTTCCTCAGAAAATTGGACATAGTACTACCTGAGGATCCTGCAGTACCTCTCCTGGGCATATATCCAGAATATGTTCCAACTGGTAATAAGGACACATGCTCCACTATGTTCATAGCAGCCTTATTTATAATAGCCAGAAGCTGAAAGAACCCAGATGTCCCTCAACAGAGGAATGGATACAGAAATTATGGTACATTTACACAATGGAGTACTACTCAGCTATTAAAAACAATGAATTTATGAAATTCCTAGGCAAATGGATGGATCTGGAGGGTATCATCCTGAGTGAGGTAACCCAATCACAAAAGAACTCATATAACATGTACTCACTGATAAGTGGATATTAGCCCAGAAACTTATATTACCAAAGATTTGAAAAACACATGAAACTCAAGAAGAATGAAGACCAAAGTGTGGACAGTTCGCCCCTTCTTAGAATTAAGAACAAAGCACACATTGAAGGAGTTACAGAGATCAAGTGTAGAGATGAGACAAAAGGATGGTCCAACCAGTGAATGCTGCAGCCAGGGATCCATCCCATAGTCAGCCACCAAACGCAGACACTATTGCATATGCCAGCAAGATATTGCTGAAAGGGCCCTAATATAGCTGTCTCATGTGAGGCTATGCCAATGCCTGGCAAACACAGAAGTGGATGCTCACAGTCAGCTATTAGATGGAACACAGGGTTCCCAAGGGAGGAGCTAGAGAAAGTACCCAAGGAGCTGAAGGTGTCTCCAACCCTATAGGTTGAAGAACAATATAAACTAACCAGTAACCCCAGAGCTCATGTCTCTAGCTGCATGGAGGAATTGATACATGTAACTCCAAGTTGATACATGCCTCCAAGATGGCCTAGTGGGCCATCATTTGAAAGAAAGGCCCCCTTGGTCATACAAACTTTATATGCCCTGGTACAGGGTAATGCCAGGGCCAAGATGTGGGAGTGGGTGGTTTGGGGAGCAGGGTGGGGGATATGGGAGGGTATAGGGAACTTTTGGGATAGCATTTGAAATATAAATGAAGAAAATATCTAATAAACATTGGGAAAAAAAAGACCACCAAACAGGGCACATTTCTAATTGGCTTCGCTATTTTTATTTTTAAATTATGTTTTAGCCACTTTAATTGTATAGATTCTTTATTATAATCATATTTTCAGTGTTTGTATTAATTTGTACAAGTATGCATCTTAAAATGTTGAGTTTTCTATACTTTTACAACTCACTCATGGGTCTCTGCATTCTTTGTACACCAAGAAAGATTACTTTTATGTAAGGTCTTGTGTTCAAAGATAGCTTTGCAAATATTCTGTGTATTCCACTATCACTTGAAACTGTTTTTCTGCACATTTAAGGTGTGGTATTAATAGGTTAATAACCAGGCTTTCTAGGAAAAAAGTACTTAAATATACATTTCTAGGGTATGAAAATAACTATATTCTTTTTTTCCGTTTTATATTTATTGTTAGATCATTTCTTCATTTACATTTCATGTGTTATCCCATAAGTCCCCTATATCCTCCCTCTACCCTGCTCCCCTACCCACCCACTCCCACTTCTTGGCCCTGGCATTCCTCTGTACTAGGGCATATAAACATTGAAATAACTATGTTCTTAAAGATTAATAGCCATAGCATTTACCATGCCTGTGATGGTCAATTCAATTGGAATTTATTTCAACAAATTTGCTGGGTTCTTTTTAAAGACAGAAACAGTGTATTGGCAAATTGCTTGAACATTTTGACAAGGTGGCAACATTGTAAAGTTAGATTCTATGAATTACCTACTTGCATAACCCTGTGCAATATCTTTAGAGTTAAATGTATCAAGTGTAGATATTTTGTACAGGTGATATATACTGGTACAAGCCAGGTTGTCTAGTGGAATTTCTCAGTAGCAGCCTGTGATTGAATCGTGAGTGGCACAAAGCATATTCTTTTAGAATGAAGTACCTTAAAAATCTCAACAGTCTTTTTTGGACTAGCACTGACTGAACTAGGAGAAAGTTTCAAGATGGATTCTGGAGTGAAGAAGGAAGACAGCATGGTGTCTTTGTAGACATTCTAAGAGCTTCTAATTTCCCTTCAGATATTTTTAATATGAAATATATTTTACTGTCAGTGCCAAATTTTTCATCAGGAAACCTTCTTCAGGAGAGTTTTTTTTTAAGTGTTTACATGTCAAATGTGAATTGGTGATGGGTGATGGAGAGATTCAAAAGCAGTGATTGTCAGATGTATGAATGGATGTCCTTGGTGAAAGTCATCAAGTGCGCGGTTCCCATGCATGTTGGGTAATGCAAATCTTTGGAAATACTGATGATGCTATCCAGTCTTGTAGCTTTATTACTTAACGGGGCAAGGAAAATAAGTTCCCATTCTTTCAACTCCCTAAATGTGTGACTCTTTTCCTAGAATAGAAATGTAAATATATATGAAAAGATAATTGTACCATAGTGTTCCCCAATACAATCATAGCATTGTCTGTTTTTCTCTTCATAGTCATGTGTTGGTGGGGCAGAGGGCTGGATGCAGAAGTTGAAGATTGCAATGCTAGGTTTTCTTAGCTGATTCTGACGTTTTCTTTTTTCCTTTTTAAATAATTGAACAAGGTTTCACAAAGTTGACTAACTCCCAGCTAAGTGACTATGGCTGAGATGGAGCAAATTTCTTGGAAGCTTTGTTGCAAGAAAGTATGGCATATTGCATCATTATCCTGGCTTCTAGCCTCTGCACTTGCCATCACTGGCTTTGCTCTGTCTCGAAACTCTGTCTCAAAAAACAAAAAACAAAACAAAACAAAAAGTTTACAAGTAGGAAAAGAAGTCAAACTATTTCTATTTGCAAATGACATAATATAGACTAGAGGTCCCCAAAAATTTATCTACCAGAAAACCTGTATAAATGAGAAACAAATACAGTTTGCCTTGCAAAAAATCAATAACTTTTGTCAATGTAATATTTTTATTGATTCTTCACATCATATACCCCTACCACATTCACTTCTTAGTCCTTGCCTGTCCATATCCCCTGAGTCTTGTGACCTCCCCACCCCAGCAAAACAAAAAGTTCAATTTGTGTTATTTATATACTCAACAGGGTGACAAACATACAGAAAAGGTGATCATGGACACAATCCCATTTATAATATTCATAAAGAAAACAAAATATATAGGAATATACCTAACTAAAGAAGGGAAAGATCTTTACAATGGAAACAGTAAATCTCTGAAGAAAGACAAAGACACTAGAAAATGGGAAAACATTCCAAGCTCATGGATTGATAAAATTGATACTGTGAAGACGACCATTTTACAAAAGCTATTTGCAGATTCAATGGACTCTCAGTCAAAATCCCATCACATTCTTCACTGTAATAAAAAAAAAAAAAACTATTCTAAAATTCATATGAAATGAAAGACTCCAGATATTTAGCCAAAACAGTACTGAAACAACAACAACAAAAAAAAATGATCAAGGAGTTACCATTCCATATCTCAAGACATATTAGAGAAGCATAGAAATAAAAACAAAATGGTACTGACACAGAAACATACATGTAGTCCAATGGAATAAATCTGAAGACCCAAACATGAATATGCATAACTTCAGCTATTTAATATTTGACAAAGATGCCAAAAACATACTCTGCAGAAAAGAAAACATCTTCAAGAAATGGTTCTGGGAAAACTAGATGTCCACATGCAGAGGAATGAAATTAAACTCAATTGTTGGGAGCACAAAGGTCTTTGCCTTCACAGATGAGCACTAAGGAAACTAGGAAGGCTAAATACACATAGCTGTCTTTTCAAGAGATGTTGTCTTAGTCAGGGTTTCTATTCCTGCACAAACATCATGACCAAGAAGCAAGTTGGGGAGGAAAGGGTTTATTCGGCTTACACTTCCACATTGCTGTTCATTACTGAAGGAAGTCAGGACTGGAACTCAAGTGTAAGATCAAAGCAGAAATACCCCTACTCCAAACACGGGCTGTTCGCATACCCCAAAAATCATGAAAGACCATCTTGATGCAAAGTGCAAGAGGATTTTTAATCGGAGCTCCGGGATGATGATCCGTATCCCACACAGGAGACAGGGGAGTCGACCCTGACCCGAAATTTTATAACGCTTATAAAGGCAAAAGCCACAAACTCGGGGGGGGGGGGGCAGGTAATTTACCTAACAGTTAAGTCATGTGCTACCTTAGGCAACCTCCTGGGGCATTGAGACATTCCACAGAGGTCGCTGTGACATTCAGAGGGCGTTGGAACATTCTGTGGTGGTTCCAGGAAAGGAAAGGTATATTTTAAGTTTCTGGAATAGTCACTCAGCCTGAGGGTGCAAAGTTTATGTTCTCACAAACAGCTAAAGATTTATTTACTCTATAGGAGCACAATTGATTCTATTTTAACTTTCTTAGCCTAGTCTATGGGAGCCTAGCTAAAAATTTTTACTCTACATTCCCCGCTTCTTCTAGTAAATAGTCCTAATCTTAGGACTGGTTATGATCTTTTCCCTGACATACCTGATTCTTAGGGTATGGTACTGTTGCCTCAAAAATGAAAGGCAGCACTGCACTACTTTTTGTTCTAACAAAGGCAACTATCCTATCTAACACACATGACATGGACTTATAATTTAAAAGCAGAAGCAATATCAAAAGGGGTCCCATAAGAGTAGAGAGTAGGGTGGCCTTTTCACAGAGTCTCAAGGTTTTCTGCACGACGGCATCAAATGTAGACCAAATCTCTAACTTGGAAGAGATGTGTGGCTTGCAGGTCTCTGGTCTCCTTCTCTTGAGTAGGCCTTCTGCTTCTATGTTTGCTGTCTCACTCACTTGAGCGCCTTGGGCCTAGAGAACAAAGGCTGGGAATGTAGTGTGTCAGCACTATGTACAGAGGCTATTTTTACCAGTGGAGAGGGTCCCCCATAGAGTAATTTATAGGGAGGTCAGACCAAACTGTCCAAGGGTGTTCTTAACCCTGAAGGGCACAAAGGGTACAAGTGTTATCTAACCATTAAAGCCAGTCTCCGCTGTCAATTTCCTTCAATGGGTCCACCCATCTTTTTTTTACCTGTCCTGAACCTTGGAGCCTGTATGCGCAATGTAACTTCTAATCAATCCCCATTATCTTGGCCGTTTCCTGACTTACTTACCTAGGCAACAAAGATTACCTTGGGTATCCCGAGCCTCGGGAAGGTTTCTTCTAAGATCTTCTTGGCTATTATATAAAAATCTATCTCTCAATAGGCTCCAGGCCAGTCCTGCCTGAGCTTCTTCTCAGTATACTTGGAGTGTCCTGCATTAGTCATAGCACAGGTCTTGCAGCTTTTGACTATTCTGCCAAGTCTGAGAGTCTTTCTTCCCATGGGAGGACTAGTTTTCCTTGACCAGTCCTAATTTGTCTATAACTTAATAATCTTTAGGCTCTTTGACTGCCAGGATCACTGCTCCTTGGGCCGCCTGTTTGGTGGTTAGATCTGCCATCCGATTCTCTTTAGCCACAGCATCTTATGTCTTTCACTGCAGATGTCAACAGCCCTTTGTCTGTATATTACTCCGTGTAGTAGCAAAAGCATGCCTGCTGTCAGTGCAGACTTTCCCTTTGCCATTCACAGATCTAGTATCAGAGTCACAGTTCGGTTTTCTGGGCTGATGTCTCTTCAGGGAAGTTGCTGGCCTAGATCACTTGCTTCCTGTCCACCACTGCTGTCCCCGCCTTCCACTTACCTTTAGCCACGAAGCTACTGCCATTCGTGTATCCGCTCAGACTCCCAGGCCAAGGCTGATCTTCCAGATCATTTTGAGCACCAGGTTCTTCTGCCAGAATATTAGCACAGTGATGAATCATCAGTCCCAGATGGTAGGGTAGCAGGAATAAGGACAGCAGGGGGAGCACATCATCCATTGATCAGGATAATGCTTTCAAGAACATGGGGTGTCACGATGAGCTTATCAGCATCCTTGACAAGCAGGGCTACGGCAGCAACAGTTTTCAAACAGGAAAGCCACCTGCTGGCAACAGGGTCTAACTTCTTCGATAGACAAGTCACTGGCCTATTTCAAGGTCTCAAAGTCTGAGTAAGGAGTCCTCTGTAACTCCTTTCTCATCAGGCAAGGCCAAGGCCATTAGTAAAGTCTCTCTAATTTTTTAAAAGGCTTTCTGATGATCTGGTATCCACACAAACACCTCCCCTCTCTTGGCCAGGGGGCACAATGGGGCAGCCAAGGCTGCAAACCCAGGCATCCAGAGTCCGCAGAAGCCAGCGGCGTCCAAGAATTTCCACAGTCTCAAATAAGCAACTTCAGTCCGACACAGGTGAGGCTCAGCACCCCAACTCACTTAATTCTGTTCTTCTGTTGCCCTGATTTCCTGATATGTCTAGATCCTGTCTTATCCTTTTCTCAGCAGCCAAGATTCTAGTCAAATTTCTTCCTTGTCTATGATCTCTTCTGTTCTCTTTCTTTTGCCTCCCGCCTCTCTCTCTCTTAATACACCTTCTCTGTCTCTTCCACTAGATTATATAACTTATTTATAACTTAGCCCGTTGAACCTCTACATGTATTACTTCTCTTACCTTAGCCCAAATTAGTTCTATCTTGAGGTTCCTCAGAGATCAGAGCCTGGCTTTAAGGTTTTCAAACTCTCCTTACCTTTAGCCATGATGTAGTTCCAAACAGGATGAGTCAAAGGGTCTTGGTTGCGAAGAGTGTCTGTAGCTGGAGACTCTGATTTAAGAGAAGCCTTCACTTTCAATTTCTCTTGTAACACCAGTGCACAATTACAATTTTGTAAAGCAAAACTCAATTTTAACAGTGTAAACAACTTATTTTCTTTTAAAATCAACCCTAAAAACATTATTTGTTACAAGTTTGGAATCTAAGTTTTCCATTACCAATGTTATAACCTTTGGTCATAATTAATAACTTATGAGCCAATAGTCTATAACCAAGACATATAAAAACTTTTAAAATCATTCAGAAACAAAACTGAAATGGTTGCATCCATTTGCTTATTTAAACCAAACAAGATTCTCAATTTTTCTCAGCTGTAATTTCTAGAGAGGAGCTCCTTGTTACCTGATGGATCACAAGTACAGAGATTATTCTAGGAGAAACAACCATTAATTCCACAATACCTGTTTATCAGTATTTTGCAACAACCATTTTAATTGCTGTTTGGAATAAGGGATAGTAAATATTTCTTCAGGTTCTTTATTTTTAAACAAACACATTTTCATGACTCCATCCTATACACAGCAACAACCCCTTAATAAGATATTAAAACTTTCTTTGGAGACGAACAAAAATGAATCCGCAAAGCCATTTGTCCCTCATCCGTTAATTGTTGAGGGGAGGGAATTAGGATTCGAACTCCCTTGAGGGTATCAAGCAGAGGTTTAAGTTCTCCTGTAGTAAACTTAAGATGAAATCTCAACCAATTAGTATCTCTTAACAACCTTTGAAAATCATTTTGAGTAATTATCTTCTCTACTCAAATTTTCTTTGTTGCAACTTTTTAGGATATAACTTAAGTTCCAATTATTGAAAAAGATATTTTTCTGGAGCAACAACTACTTTAAATTTTTAAAGCTTATTGTATAAGAGCAAAACCTTGTAATAAAAATACCATTTATACAATGAAAGATTTCCAAGTTCTTACTTCTCATATTGAAGTAGAGACAGAAATTTTTTTTACATACTTATCCATTAACTTAGTGCTGTTACCATTAACACAACTTTTAGGCCTTCTCATAATAAAGGGAGGATCAGGGACAAAGGCCCAATATAACTTCTCTATCATCATTGTCAGGACACTATATAACTCATCTCAGCATCTGCATGTCTCATTAACCATTTTGGCAGATAGCATGCTCGTTCAGCATCCTGCAGGAGAAAACACAAACGAGCCCTCTCTCTTTCTTACACTCAGAGAGTTCCTTAGCATTGAAATTTTTACCAGATTGACCTTTTTTATGATTTCAAAACACTGGCTACAGCACACAATTCTGTTATCTGTGTTGAAACAGGAGGAAATTAAAAAGAATAAACATGTGATCCAATCACATATATTTCTCTCCCATAGAGGGACTGTTTATAAACACAGTACATGTATTCTTAGACTTACAAACACATACTTCATGATTTTATCTTATAATTTTTGACTAACACCACAACAGCTTAAGCAGCTAATTTTTAATTATCATTGATTACAATAGATAACAATTGATTATAGATGTTTCCTCTACTCTATATGGAGTAGACAGGCCAGATTGTAATACCTTCAGAAGTCCCACTATAAAGGCCCGCGCTTGGGGTCTAAAGCGGGACCCCAAGGCTGGGCACATGGCCCCGCAGCGGCGTGCTCAAACACACAAGACTCACACAGACACACAAGAGCTGCTGTACCTTTAAGAATCGCAGAGCTGCTGTTGCCGCCGCTTCCTGCCACCGCCGCAACCCTGAGCAACCTTTCCGCTGGGCGGTAGCGGCTGGCAGGCGCGGGAGTTGCCCCCATGCACAGTGGGTGCACAGCCCCATAATGGCGTTCTCTCAGCAGGCTGGCGGGCGTCCAGCTGGAGCCCGCAGCAGCCGGGAGGGGAGGGGCAGATGCCAAGCCCCGCATCAGGCCTCAGGGCCACACTCCAACTGCATGAAGTTCCTTTTTTTTTTCCTTTACCAGAAACACAAATCAACACATATAAACAAAGCAGAGACACTGCCAGCACACACACAACAAAGAAACCAAAACCCGACGTCGACTTCATGTCGACCAGAGTCAGCCGGCCTAGATTCAGGACGCTGACACAGATCGTCAAGGAGAAGAGCTATCTCCTGACTATACTCACGGGGGTCTACCAGGCATCCCTGGTTCTCCCCCTGTCCTACTGGGACGTCTCCCAGGGCTTACGGATGGTGGACAGCTGGACACGTCTATCCTTATCCACCCTGCTCTCCCTCTCGGAGAGCAGTCTCACTCACTGAGCGTCCACAAAACCGAAACTGCGATCGCACCAGATTTCCAAACAGAATACAGACACAGCACAGGGACTACGCAGAGAATCTTACCTCAAACTTAGGCAGATTTAAACGCAGGCATCACTGTGTTTCAGAAATGAAGGATTAGACACATAACAAACTAGCACAATAAGCACACTTTCATTTCAGAAAACCAGAAACCAGAAAACAGACACTCAGAACACCAGCCGGCACACACACATTCCAGAGGGGATCCCATACCTCCAAGGGGTCTTCGGGGTTCTGGGGTGTCACGAATTTCCTGGCCAATGCACCAAATGTAAGATCAAAGCAGAAATACCCCTACTCCAAACATGGGCTGTTCGCGTACCCCAAAAATCATGAAAGACCATCTTGATGCAAACTGCAAGAGGATTTTTAATCAGAGCTCTGGGACGACGACCCGTATCCCACACAGGAGACAGAGGTGTCAACCCTGACCCAAAATTTTACAAAGCTTATAAAGGCAAAAACCACAAACTGGGGGGGGGGCAGGTAATTTACCTAACAGTTAAGTCATGTGCTACCTTAGGCAAACTCCTGGGGCATTGAGACATTCCACAGAGGTCGCTGTGACATTCAGAGGGTGTTGGAACATTCTGTGGTGGTTCCAGGAAAGGAAAGGTATATTTTAAGTTCCTGGAATAGTCACTCAGCCTGAGGGTGCAAAGTTTATGTTCTCACAAACAGCTAAAGATTTCTTTACTCTATAGGAGCACAATTGATGCCATTTTAACTTTCTTAGCCTAGTCTATGGGAGCCTAGCTAAAAATTTTTACTCTACACAAGCAGGGCAGGAAGCAGGAGCTGATGCAGAAGCCATGGAGGGATGTTCCTTACTGGCTTGCTTCCCCTGGCTTGCTCAGCCTGCTCTCTTATAAAAACTAAGACTGCCAGCCCAGAGATGGTCCCACCTACAAGGGGCCTTTCCCACTTGATCACTAATTAAGAAAATACCCCACAGCTGGATCTCATGGAGGCACTTCCCCAACTGAAACTCCTTTCTCTGTGATAACTCCAGCTGTGTCAAGTTGACACAAAACTAGCCAGTACAGATGTATAATCTGTTTTCCCATCTAGAAGACTATGAATATATGTGATTCTGTGTTATCTGAAGGGCCAAGCCATACCATTCTACCATAACCAGGACAGAGATACCTAATAGTCTAGGTGACCGTTGTATTTTCTGTATGGCCAGGGGTTCTCCCAAGTTCCCACAACTAGGATTGGAGGGGGCTAACAACCCAAATGACCTCCAGACTATTTATATGACAGACAGACACCATACCAGATCCTTTCCTAGGCCCTTCAGTGTAGCCTCCCCCAGCCTTGAGCAGGCTGATTCAGACCTGTTCTGCCACTGTCAGCTAGCTCACCTAGGGTGGAGTCTTCTGACCTAGATAGGTCTATTGTTCTGCCACCTCTGGCATTTTCTCCAAGATGCTGCTACCCGCTGAGGGGCTGAACCTGTCTTCCTGAGGCGATCCTGAATAAGCAACAGCCTGGTGACCAAGTGAGGAGAGCCTGTTGTGGTAGGGGATGGGCCTTCCCCTTTATAAGTTCAGACTCTTAAGTAAACTTTGGGCCTTGATCAGTATCTTTGTCTTGGTCTCCTATTTCTCTTGCCATCTCTTTCCCACACAGCTCTAGCCTCTCTGTCAGGAACTGTATCTGACACTTCAGATAATGCCTGTAGCCTATCTCTGGAACCCATCTTCTTGGAAGAATTGTTAAGTTTGAGTCAAGTTCCAATGTAATTATGCCTTCTTGTGAACAGGAAATTGTACATGTTTATTTAAAATTACATACATCTGAGACCATGGGGACCTATTTGAGAGACTACTAGTGCCTCTTTTCCAAACCAGTTTATCATGCAAAAGAATGTGAATTGATCCATTCTTATCTCCTGTACAAAGCTCAGGTCTAAGTGGATCAAAGACCTCCACATAAAACCAAAGACACTGAAATGTATAGAGGAGGAAGTGAGGAAAACCCTCGAAGATATGGGCACAGGGGGAAAATTCCTAAACAGAACAGCAATGGCCTGTGCGGTAAAATCAAGAATTGACAATTGGGACCTTATAAAATTGCAAAGCTTCTGTAAGGCAAAAGGCACAGTCAGCAAGACAAAAAGGCCACCAACAGATTGGGAAAGGATTTTTACCAATCCTAAATCTCATAGGGGACTAATATCCAACATCTACAAAGAGCTAAAGAAGCTGGACTCCAGAAAAACGAATAACCCCATTAAAAATTGGGTACAGAGGGCTGGTGAGATGGCTCAGCGGGTAAGAGCACCTGACTGCTCTTCCAAAGGTGATGAGTTCAAATCCCAGCAACCACATGGTGGCTTACAACCACCCGTAATGAGATCTGATGCCCTCCTCTTGTCCGTCTGAAGTCAGCTACAGTGTACGTATGAAGAATAATAAGAAAGGAATCCTTGGACCAGAGAGACCAGTGGGGCCAACCAGAGCGAGCAAGGTTGTCCAGAGTGAGTGGGGCTGGCCTGAGCGAGCAGAGCCAAACAGGGACAGTCTGAGCGAGCGGGGCCGGCTGGAGCGAGTGGGGCCTTCTGGAGTGATCGGGCCGTACAGGGGCGGCCAGAGCGAGTGGGGTTGAGCGGAGCAAGCAGGGTTGAACGGAGCGAGTGGGGTTGACCAGAACAAGGGAAAAAAATGGGGTACAGAGCTAAACAAATAATTCTCAACTGAGGAATTCAGAATGGCTGAGAAACATCTGAAAAAATGTTCAACATCCTTAATCATCAGGGAAATGCAAATCAAAACAACACCTCACCAGTCAGAATGGCTAAGATCAAAAATTTAGGTGACAGCAGATGCTGGCAAGGATGTGGAGAAAGAGGAACACTCCTCCATTGCTGGTGGGATTGCAAGCTTGTACAACCACTCTGGAAGTCAGTCTAGCAGTTTCTCAGAAAATTGGACATAGTACTATCAGAGGATCTAGCAATACCTCTCCTGGGCATATACCCAGAACATGTTCCAACTGGTAATAAGAACACATGCTCCACTATGTTCATAGCAGCCTTATTTATAATAGCCAGAAGCTGGAAAGAACCCAGATGTCCCTAACCGAGGAATAGATACAGAAAAATGTTGTACATTTACACAATGGAGTACTATTCTGCTATTAAAAAAATGAATTTATAAATTTTTGGGCAAATGGATGTATCTGGAGGATATAATCCTTAATGAAGTAACCCAATCACAAAAGAAGTCATTGGATATGCACTCACTGATAAATGGATATTAGCCCAGAAACTTAGAAAGTTTATGTTGGTCTCTCCCTTTTATGACCTCCCTAACAGAAAGCTCTAGACGCAATTAAACAAATTGATTTAAAAAAAAAAAGAGTTTGAGGAAATCTGATTCAGAATAGTTTTAAGGGACAGGGGAGGGAGTAAAGGGCAGAACTTGGAGGACTTAGATAGAATAAGAAATTAATATAACCAAAATATAGTATAGAAATTCTCCAAGAATTGATAAAAATATTATATTTCTAAAAGAAATGGAAAACATATACAATTACATTCCTAATCATGAGCATTAGACACATGTTGCATGAGTAAAATAGGTCATGTGTAAGAAAAGAGCTATATATTTGGTTAAGGCAAATATATTTGTTAAAGTATCTAGACTAGCTACTAAAAGAAATAAAATGTTAAATTCCTAAACTATAAAGGAAAATCAAATCAAAACACACAGATTTATGCATCATGGTAATCATACAAAATGAGGGAGAGAAAAATAAAACATAAAAAGCAAATATAAATGTACAAAAGCAGATGAGGGTAAAAGCTATGCTAAACATCTTCTTCAAACCTCTCTAGTTAGAAAAAGTAACCCTTGGGTCTGAAAGACCCATAACGTGAGGACTCCCCACTTTCTGACTCAGGAGAAGCGACACCACAAATCACTCATGAGAAATGGTCTTGATGCAAACAGCAAGAGGATGTTTATTTCAAGAGCTCTCTGGCCCAAAGTCATGCATCATGCAGGGTTAGAGGACCTTGGTGCCCTGAGTAGCTGGAAGAGGGGACATTAAAAGGAAGAAATCACAAAGAAAGGGAAAGCTGAGTAAATATCATAAGAATGGGGATGGTGAATTACAGCTCATCCCTGAGGGAAGGGTTACAGGCTATCTTTGGCAAACATTCCACAAGAAATGGGGAAGCTGAGCAAATATCTTAAAGGGATGATGAGTTTCAGTTCACCTTTAACATAAGGGTTACAGGTTATCTTTGGCAAACATCCCTGGTCCCTTACACAATGAGTCAAGCACCTGGCTGGGTCACCCAGTGGTCATAGGCTTCTCAGACTGAAACAAAAAACTTCATGCTGGATTTGCATCTAGGGGTCTGGGAAACATATTGAGTTGGGTTCTTATAGGTTCAAAGAGATACCACAGTGGCTAAGAACATTGCTGTTCTAGTAGCAGCACCTACATGATGGATCACAACCATTTTGTAACTCCAGTTCCAAGGACTCCAACACCTACTTCCAGCCTCTGTGGCCACCAGGTACACACATGGTGCTTGGACATATATTTAGGAAACAAATCTATATACACAAAGTGTCCCCTTCCCCCATCCTTGAATAGGCTAAACAACTTTCCAAAGATTTGACAACCTGGCTGGAGTCAACACATGGCCTTCCCACATTGCATTTCCTATGGAGCCATGAGGTGCTGACTGCCTGCTGAGTTTGCTTTGCAACATTGTCCAGCTAAAACAAAGCAACATAACCCAGCTGAAACAAAGGGTGGGTCTTTGGGTTTCCCTTATATAAATGCAGAGCTGAAAATTAAACTCTGAACCTTGACCAGAGAAATTGACTTCACTTCATTTTTCTCTTGCCACCTGCCCCCATCCTATTTCATTCCCAGCCTCTCTTTCAGGTATACTCAGTTCTCTGTGGCTGCTGGACAGCTACAACAAAGTAAAACTTAAAAATTGAAAACAATTCTTTTTTTTCCCAACTTTTATTAGATATTTTCTTCATTTACATTTCAAGTGTTATCCAGAAAGTTCCCTATACCCTCCCCACTCCCGGCCCTGCTCTCCTACCCATCCACTCCCACATCTTGGCCCTGGCATTCCCCTGTACTGGGGCATATAAAGTCTGCATGACCAAGGGTCCTCTCTTCCCAATGAT
>LR753339.1:1573201-1595745 GCA_902729485.2 Mus minutoides | reverse complement strand
CAGCTAGAGACATGAGCTCAGGGGGTACTAGTTAGTTCATGTTATTCTTCCACCTATAGGGTTGAAGACCCCTTCAGCTCCTTGGGTACTTTCTCTAGCTCCTTCCTTGGGAACCCTGTGTTCCATCTAATAGCTGACTGTGAGCATCCACCTCCATGTTTGCCAGGCACTGGTATAGTCTCCCACGAGACAGCTATATAAGGGCCCTTTCAGCACTATCTTGCTGGCATATGCTATAGTGTCTATGTTTGGTGGCTGATTATGGGATGGATCCCTGGCAGCCACAGTCATTGGGTCCATCCTTTGGATTCAGCTTCACACATGATCTCTGTAACTCCTTCAATATGTGCTTTGTTCTTAATTCTAGGAAGGGGTGACATGTCCACATTTTGATCTTCCTTCTTCTTGAGTTTCATGTGTTTAATAAATTGTATCTTGGGTAGTCTATGTTTCTGGGCTAATATCCACATATCAGTGAGTACATGTTATGTGAGTTCTTTTGTGATTGGGTTACCTCTCAGGATGATGGCCTCCAGATCCATCCATTTGCCTAGGAATTTCTGAGCCCAGCAGACACAACTAGGGCCTGTCCTGTGCTCGTAACATTGAAAACAATTCTAAAGGTAACCATCTTTACAGTAGATTTTAAAATATTTTTTCTTTAAGAATTTTATACATGCATATAATGCATCTTAGTTGGAGCCTTCTCTCACACACACCAACTACCAACAATGCATTCCTCCTCCAACTTTATTTCTATTTTTAAAATATCCCATGGAATGCTGCCCATCTGCATATGGCTTCATAAGATTTAGCTACAAATGCAATCATATACTTTCCAAATATACTGATCACAAATACAATAGAAAAGAGGATATATGGGAAAATATTAAAATCAAGCTATGTTGCTATGAGTAAAATGCATGTCATGTATGAAAAAAGAGCTGTGAGTGTGTGTGTGTGTGTGTGTGTGTGTGTGTGTGTGTGTGTGTAGTACCTGAGGAGGCCAGAAATTCTTGTCAGATTCTCTAGAGCCGAAGTTACAGGCAGTTTTGAGGTGACTGACATGTGGCCTGGAGCCTGATGATATGGGTTTCTAAGTCATCTCTGCAGCACCTCAGTTGAACTTTTTACAATTTAAATTAAAAAGCCAAAGTTACTTGTATAAGCAAGCCAATCCTCTCAACCTAGCAGCCTAATATCACCCAGACTTTTCCCTCATTTTGCTGAGTTTTGCTTTTTGTTTGTTATTTTATTGAGCTTCCTTGAAGAAAAGACCTTATTTTACCAAACATCAGAAAGAGAAATAGTCCCAGAGATGCTCATATCAGGAACCAGCATTCTAGAACTTGAGCAGTACAGCAATTAGAAAACTTGTTAACTGTAACAAGAACAGAAAGGTTATTCAATCCCAGCACTCAGGAGGCAGAGGCAGGCGGATTTCTGAGTTCGAGGTCAGCCTGGTCTACAAAGTGAGTTCCAGGACAGCCAGGGCTATACAGGGAAACCCTGTCTCAAAAAAGAAAAAAGAAAGAAAGAAAGAAAGAAAGAAAGAAAGAAAGAAAGAAAGAAAGAAAGAAAGAGAGAGAGAGAAAGAAAGAGAGAGAGAAAGAGAGAGAGAGAGAAAGAAAGAAAGAAAGAAAGAAAGAAAGAAAGAAAGAAAGAAAGAAAGGCTATTCAAGGAAGGGAAGAAAACACTGAACTATTTCTCAATAGGTTAATCAAAGCCTTTAGAAAACTCAGCAATTTGGATGCCTAGTTCCCTGAAGGTTGAGCTCTGCTGGTACACTTTATTAGGCAGTCAGATACTGACCAGACCTCTCATCTTGACCATGTTGAGCCAGGAGACTAAGTGTTCTTAAAGACCTCGAAGGACACAAACATTTTATGTTAATAAAAAATTTAAATGCCTATAAATTATGTATGTGGGGTTTCAGAACCAGGACAAGCAGCTGAGATGCATATTTAACATACAAAAGATGACCTGGTCTCTAGGTTCTCCCAGCATCACTCAGTCCCTACTTGTTGCAGGGTATGACTGGCATACCCACCCTTTATGCAGATATCTCCAACCCAGGCCCTAAGAGCGGCCCCAAATAAACCGGCCTTTTTACTTTAATTCAGCTCAAATTGGCTTGTTTGAACAGAAGAGATAACTTACTAATGTGTATTTTAATTATTTTATTAGGTTAATTGCTATGGATTTGTTTTAAAATATGTATTATTGTGACATATGTGCATAAAGGGTGTACATAGAGGTCAGAGGACAACTTTGTGGAGTCAGTTCTCTCCTTCCACCATTACATGGGTTCTAGGAATCAAACTCAAGTCACCAGGCTTACACAGCAAGCTCCTCTACCTGCTGAGCCATCTTGCTGGCCCTGGATTTCTTTTCAAGGATATTCCTACACATACATAATTTATTTAGAATAATAAAGTCATAATTGACATTGTATCATATGACACAGTGTATACATTTTTAATGTTTTTGAGACTATTGCTGCACAATTTCTCCTCTTCATGTTCCTTCCTGCAAGCTGTCTCATGTACCTCTACCATATTCAAGTTCATGGCCTCTTTTTCTTTACTTCTCATTTTGTATACACACACATACTCATACACATACAGTAGATAGATAGATAGATAGATAGATAGATAGATAGATAGATAGATAGATAGATAGATAGATAGATAGGCAGGATTCACTGGTCCTAAGAAATGAGTCCAGAGAAGTTACATCATGAGGGAGTCAGAGAGAGAAAGAGGATCTGCATATGTCTATGTATATGTACATGTATATATGTAGATACATAGATACACACAGAGAGACACAGACACACACAGACACAGAAACAAACAGACACAAACACACAGAGATAGACATATAGACACACAGACACAAAGACAGAAACAGAGATATATATTCTGCTCAATCCATATAGTATAACTTGTTTGTCTTTTCAGGGCAGGCCATTTGGTTTTCTAAAATTTTCCATTTTCAACAATGATCCCTGACCCTTAGGTACAAGAGTTGTGTTGTAGATGTCTCTGGACTTTGTTATAGATGTCTCTGTTGGGACTGTGCTCCACAACTCTACATTTTGATTGGTTTCTTTGTTACAAAGAGAAGTTTCTTTGATTTGTGGTAAGTGTGAAAGCTTACATATACAAGTTGTAAAGGTAGAAAACTGTTTCAGATTTCTTTCTCTCCCTCTCTATGCTGTTGTTATATTAAGACTTTAAAAGTTCAAAGTTTTAACATTAACCAATGGAGTTCTGACAAGCTATTAATCTAGCCCTGCTAAGTAACTACTACTATTATCATAAGTTATCCCACTAACTAAATGAGTCAATTCAAGCCAAACTAAGGTTTATTAAGGGCAGGTTTGTTAAGAGGCAGCTCTCTGGAGGGGTTCACTGGTTCCAAGAAATGAGGCCAGAGAAGTTGCATCATGAGGGAGACAGAGGGGGAAGAGAAAGAGAGAAAGATCATCTGCATGCAGGGAGAGAGAAAATACAGAGGGCTGTGGGGAGACAGGAGGAACCAAAGTGTCTGAATTATATAGGGAAGAGCTTCTGGGGGAGGGGAAGCCTAGCCCTTGGGCTGGAAAGTTCAGCATATAAGGCAGTAACATGTAGGGGCCAAAGGATGATGGGAAAATCTAGAGGCCAGGTCCACTTTGGTATGCAAAACATGCACATCAGATGTTTGTCCAGTATCTGAATTCCAACAATCACAAGCTCAATAATTTAAATTTCCTTTGGCTGCCTTCTAAGTATAGATTTAAATATACTTCTTATCCTCTTAAAAAACTGTCTCTATCCAATCTATATATCCTGCCCTCTGGAAAAGTATTAATGCTTTTAACCAAGAACCATTTTTGGGTACTTGTAGATTTCAGTATAGATTATGAACAATGATAATGCTAATAGGTTTAAAATTTTTGTATATCTAAAATGTACCTCTTTTTACAAAATTAAAAGATTCTTGTAAGCTTCAGGGAGTCATGAGACTTGGATCCACCTGTCACAGGTCAAATGGACTCCAGATAAATGCTCCTGTCAATCAACAACCTATGTTTTCCTGCCTTTTGTCTATTCTTGAGGATGGAATCTCTCTCTCAACTCTGGCCTTGGGAACTCCGCCCCCCTCACACCAACTAATGAAAAGATCCTGAGAAAAATGTAACAAGTCACAAAGACCCCGAAACTGGGAAGAGAGATTTCACTATTAGCAGAAAGTCTTTACATAGCTGAGCACAATAGCCTGAACATTCCTTGAATCTGTGTGCTTGCCCATACTGTTCTTTGAATTCATGTATTTGCCAATTGATACAGCTCACTGTCAAGTGTTTGTGGTAAGTGTGTGTGGTTTAGTTGCTGGACTGATATTGAAAAATTTTACTCCTGTGCCTGTGCATCTGAGCATGACAATCTTCCTTGTACCCATTTCTCCTTTAGAAATCATCCTAAGAATGGATATTGTTAGATCACAAAAATCCCCTACTCCCTCCTCCTCCTTTTCCCCTTGAGGGCCCATAAATACCAGGTCCCCTTTCCCCTCGGGTCAACTCCTCTATCCATTTCTGGGATATGAGTCGTCCCCAGAGCTCTGGTTTTTCCCAAATAAAAATCTTGCTGTCTGCATCAAGACCATTTCTCGTGAGTGATTTGGGGTGTTGCCTCTCCAGAGTCAGAACGTGGGAGTCCTCATGTTCTGAATCTTTCACTACTAGGCCTATGGTCCCGAAATTTTTATTATACACTCTGAATAAAAAAAAAATTCCCTAAACCCCTTACCTTTACCATCCCTAGTCTATCTGTCCCAGCAGGTCTCAAATTAACTGCAGTCTGAAATCTGCTCCACAACTGTTTACAACATATTATCCTCTGGTATCCCTTTAGAACCTTAATTCTAGGCTGCTCCAAAGCAGCCTGCACTTCACAAGCCCTAGGTACTCACACAGAATCTTAGCAGTGAGCAAAGCAAATATTCCTCAACCTGCATCCTTCCTCCCTTCCCAGCTTTAACCAACATTTTAGCTTTCCTGGACACCCCTGACAATAATGCCCCAATTTCAGCAGGAGGTATTTATAGAAGAGACTATATTGCCCCTTATCAACAACAAAAAGGTTGGAATGTCAGATCCCAAAGAAATCAGCAATAAGTGTCATTCAGTATCTGTGGCTCCTCCTACCACCTCTAATCTTGTCCTGTACACCAAACTTCTCCAGCTCAGGGACTAGGCTTCCCTTCCCTCAGCCTTTGACCCCTATTTAACTCAGCCACTTTGACTCTGTGTTCTCTTGGTTTACCCATTCTCTTGGAATCTTGGGCAGTGGATCTTCTCTTGGTGTGCTTGACCTCTACCCCCATACTTCTCTTCCTCTCTTGCTCTACCCCTGCTCCCCCATCCTCTGATGGCCTGGTTTAGTATGGACTACTCCAGATGCGTCTGACTATTTTCTCCCTCATATTGAATGAACCAGATAGACTCTGTGTGAAGGTTTGAAGCCAATTTATTATAAAGTCAGAATAAGTTCATTTCTTTTTGCTACAAAATTCAAATTTGACAGTACTTTAACCTGTTTCTAGAATTTGATATGCTCCCCACCCTATGAAGTTTGACTCATACTTTGAACATACCATGAACTCTACCCTGATATGATAAGATGTTCTGACAAGGAATCTTGAGATATCTTGAGATATTCTACCAAGATGATCTATAATTTAACCTGTAAAATTTGCTTGCCAAGTTTTTATGTTACAAATTCTTTTGAAAATCCTTGGTTTGCAATTTTTTTTCTATAAAAGTAGGTCAGAAACCCCACATTGCTCTCTCAAATCCCACATTAGAGAGTCAGTCCTATGCATAGTAAATGAAACTTGTGTAATTGGCTTTAATTTGGGTGGTGGGCTTCATTCTTGCTCAGTGGGATCAACAATATCTCCAATAAAACCTCTCCTCAATCATACCTAGAAATGGCAATGTCCCCATTCATAAGGACTACACCTATCTATGGATGTATTGATGCTATATCTATATATTCATAAGATGTAGTTAAGGTTTATGTTGGTTTAGTTGCTATTGGATACTTGAAGAGAAAAACTTCAAAGATGCCTGAAGAAGCCAAATAGACTTTTTAGTCACCACCAGCCAAGCTGTCCCAAGCAGATCTGTGAGCATTGAGATCCAGTACATTCAAGTTATTAAGAACAAGAAACCAGAGACTATGACATATACAGAAAGGCAATGTCTTATTTAGGGTTTCCATTGCTCTGAACAGAGACACCATGACCAAAGAAACTCTCATATAGGACAACATTTAATTGAGGCTGGCTTACAGGTTCAGAGGCTCAATCCATTATCATCAAGGCAGAAAGCATGGCAGCATCCAGGCAGGCATGGTTCTGGAAATAGGATATGAGAGTTCTACATCTTGTTCCAAAGGCACCCAGGAGAATACTGTCTCATGGACAGCTAGGAGGGTCTCAAAGCCCAACCCCACAGTGATACACTTCCTCCAACAAGGCCACACCTCCTAATAGTCTCACTCCCTGGGCCAAACGTATTTAAATCACCACAGGCAATTTTGAACACCTGCAGCAAGCAAGTGCTATTTATAGAATATGGAGAGAAGGTAGTTTCATGATCAAGCAGTTACTTTTAGCCCAGGGTCACATTGTATAGGAATTTATGGCTGGTCCAGAGACCAACTTACCACAGGCATTTATTTCTCAAAGTGACCAGAAACCAGTTTTATCTAATTTGGTTTTAGAAGTTAAAGTATTCTTAAGAATCCTTTCATGTGATGACATAACTTATAGTTCCGTAACTCACTACATAGTAAAGTGGTAGTTATACATTTTCCTTCAAGATACATGACTTTAGTCCTGGGTCATTGGCTAAGTTTCTAGTAACAGGCATGATTTATCTCTTGTTGAGTGATCTTAAGTCCAACTATAGAGCTATTAGTTACCATGAAAGTATGTGTGCCACTTCTGAATCTTTAGGGTTATTGTGCCATGCTGGTCCTTGTTGTGGTTCATTAGCACCATAGTTGGGTAGGACTGTTGGTTTCTTTCCTCCCTTGGAAGCTTTCATAGTGCCTTCTGGTACTATGAAAGATAGTCTTCAAGGAGAAGTCATTCAGGTTCAATACAGCTAAGGTTTATCTGGGTCCTATATCTGAAATACATGGTGTCTCTGTCAGCAGGTACTTTACCTTCCACCTCTGGGCTGCAAGCCAGGAGCAACAATAGCCTATAATGTTTTGGTAGTTTCTTTGGACAACCCTGACAAACAATTCAAAAGATGGCATTTAATGTTAGATAGTTAATGGCTCCTGGGGCTTTTTGTCCAGATGAGAAAATTTCATTTAATCTATGTGTGTGTGTATGTGTGTGTTGTTGGGATCTTTAGTTAGATAAGTAATATTATGATTCTTATAACTTTTTCAAATATCCTTACATTTATGTTACCCTCTGTGATGGTTTGAATATATTTGGCCCAGGGAGTGGAACTATTAGGAGGTGTGGCCTTCTTGGAGTAGGTGTGTCACTGTGGGTGTGACCAGCATCCTAGCTCCTTGTAAACCAGTCTTCCACTAGCAGTCTTCAGATGAAAATGTAGAACTCTCAGCTCCTCCTGCACCATGCCTGCCTGGATGCTACCATGCTCCTGCCTTGCAGATAGTGGACTGAACCTCTGAACCTGTAAACCAGGCCCAATTAAATGTTGTTCTTATAAGAGTTGCCTTGATCATGGTGTCTGTTCACAGTGGTAAATACCTAACTATGATACTTTCCTTTCTCTTTGTTCTATATTTATCTCCATTTGTTTCCCTAATTAGAGTATTCAACCCCATTTCTTCTGTTTCTCCAATCAGATATCTTATAACCCACTATTCTCCTTTTTGTTGCTTCTCTATGCTTCTCTTCCCCCAACCCTGTGCAATGGTCTCCTTTTAAGTTCTTGGTTTCTCTAGTTATATCAGGTTAAATACTCTTTTCTGAAACTTTGAAACTAGGAGCCTCAGATGGGAGAGAACATGCAAGGTTTACTTTTGTGTGTTTGGTCTACCTCACTTAATAGGATCTTTTCTAGTTTTAATCATTTACCTGCAAAGATCATGATTTCATATTTCTTTACATTTGAGTAACATTCCATACTGTATATGTACTACATTGTCACTATCCATTTGTCAATTGAAGGGCATTCAGGATGTCTCTATTTCCTGGCTATTTGTGAATACAGTGGCTAAAAACACAGCTGAGCAAGTAACTATGGAGTAGGATGTCAAGTCCTTTGGACATATTCAGCAAAGTAACAGTATGACTGAGTCATATAATAGATTTATGTTTAGCTTTTTGAGAATTCTCTACACTGATTTCTGGACTGGCTGAACCAGTGTGTAATCCCAACAACAGTGAATGAGAGTTCCCTCACATACTTAGCATCATTTGTTATCAGTTTTCTTGATTTTAGCTATTCTAACTGGGGTAAGATGAAATCTCAAAGTAGTTTTAATTTGCATTGCCTTAATTTCTAAGGGTACTGAGCACTCAAGATATTTCTGAGGTATTTTTATTTCTCCTTTCAAGAACTTTCTGTTCACATGTATAGCACACTTTTAATTGAATTGCTTGAGTCTCTGACACTGATTTTTGAGTTCTTAATATATTCTGTATATTAATGCTCTATCTGTGGGGCTGTGGATGTGGGGGAAGAGGGGAAAGGAAGAGAGCCCGCATCCGGCCAGAGTTCCTGTGCTCTGGGCAGGGGGATGCAGGAGGACAGCTGGACGCTTTCCATTCTTCCCTGGGTGGGCATCTGGCTGTGTGAAACTACTGACCAGACACAGCAAGGGGTGGACAAGGGACAGCCCCTGATACCAGGTTTGCAGTTGCTGGCATCCCACACTGGATATGGCAGAGAAGATGAAAACAGAATAGCCCCCCCCCCCAGGTGACACTCAGCCCCAGAGGGGAAAGAAAAAGGGCAGAGAGAGAGAGGTTCCCATGCAAGCGAGAGTCTTTAGTTCAGGCCTTGATGATCAGACAGTCTATGGTTTTAGAGCTTTATTGTAGAAAGGCAGGGGGAAAGAGAGAAAGTAAAAAGAGAGAGAGACCAGCCATGGCCAAGAGGAGAGAAGGGGGAAAGAAAGAAAGTTACAGAGTAAGAAGGGGGGTAAGGAAGTAAAAGCTTAAGAGGGCAAAGATGGGCCAAGCAGCCCCTCTTATCCTGGGCTTGTTATCTTCCTGTTGCTAGGTAACTGGGAGGAGTCTAGCCTGAAGGTCAGAAGTTTGGGACATTGTGTGACTACTAGCCACGAGCCTCTCTCTGTGAGGGTTGTGGAGGGCGGTAACTTTGACAGGAGCCAGGGTTCCGGGAGATATGAGGGAACACCTTCTGTCCCATGTAGGTGAAAACTTCCACCACCAGGTTTTACTGGGGTTCAGACCTCACTAGACTGGAGACCAGCCTGTCTGTGCATAGTCCATTGCCCCACACTATCAGATGTATAACTGGCAAAGACTCTTTCCCACTCTGTGCTTCTTCTTCACTCATTTGTTTCCTTGGCTGTACAGATGATTTTTAATGCAAACTAATCCCATTTATCAATTATTAACCTTAATTCCTGGGCAACTGGAATCTTACTCTGGAAGTAATTTTCTATATCTATATAATATAATGTACTGCCTATGTTTTCTTCTTAGAGTTTCAGTGTCTTTGAGCCACTTGTGGCTAGTTTTTGTGCAAGGTGATAGCTATGGGTCTAATTTCATTCTTCTTCATGTGGACAATACAGTTTTCCAAGTACCATTTATTGAATATGCTTTCTTTCTCCATTGTATGTTTTTGGCATCTTTGTCAAATATTAAATGGCTGAAGTTCTTTTTATTTATGACATTAAAATATAAAACTACTGTCTGTTTACTTGTGTTCCTCTTTTAAAACATAATTTCTTCCAACTTAAAACTGAAAAAAATTAAAAAATAAAATCACAGTCTTGTTTTTGTTTATTGTGTGCATTAGTTACTTTTCTGTTGCTGTGATAAAGTGCCATGACCAAGGAATCTTATGCAAGACAGGATTTAATGAGCTTACATTTCTAAAGAGTTAGAATCTATGTTGGTGGGGACAGCATGGAAGTAGGCATGTCAGCTGAAGAAGCAAGTTGAGAACTCGTTCCTTGAACCACAAGCATAAAGCAGAGAGAATGAACTGGAAGTTGCTTGAGTCTTTAAGCTCTCAAAGCCAGCCTCCAGTGACATATTTCCTTCAACAAGGGGGAAATTCTTAAACAACAACCTCCCAAAAGTGCCATCAACTGAAAACCAAATTTTCACATGCCTAAGTTGATGTAGAGCATTTCTCATTCCAAACACCATACCATAATAAAATATTTGGGCAAAAGCAACTTAAAAGAGAAAGGGTTTATATGACTCATAATTATATGACTCATAATTACACTCATTAGTGTGGGGACATCAAGGCAGTAGGAATTTGGAGCAACTAGCCATATTATATCCACAGTCAATAACAAAGAGCCATCAATTAAAGTATGCATGATAGTGCTCAGCTCGTTTTGGGGGGGGTGTGTTTGTTTGGTTTTTCTTTGTTTTGTTCTGGGTTTTTTTTTCACTCTTCAATAATTTAGAGTTCACTGGCCAGGGAATGGTGACACCCAAAGTGGGCAGGTGTTCTTATCCCAATTAATATAAAATAATTCCCAACAGATATAACTACAGGCCAATTTAATCTAGATTGTGAATTCCTTCCCAGGCGATTCTAGATTATGTCAAGTTGATAATTAAAAATTAACCAACATAGTTATTTAAGAACTAAGCTGTTGATATCTTCTCAGCTACTTTGATCCTTACTAATAATCAGGTTAGGCTCTTTGTGTTTAAAATAAAAAAACTACTTTATTTACATTGAGTCATATCTTTGAGGTTGCAGATTTTGTATTTAAAATTGCTTAATGTTATTTAAATAAAAGTTCTGAACAATAGTTTAAAGCTGGCAAAAGTTAAAAATCTTCAGTATTAGGCTGGAGACATTTCTCAGTGTTTAAGAGCACTAGCTGCTCTTCCAGTGAACCTGGGTTCAGCTCTCAGCATCTATGTGGTGGCTCACAATTGTCTATAACTCCAGTTCCATGGGATCTGGTGCCATTTTCTGATCTCAAGAGCACCAGGCATTCACTTGGTATACATGGATACATGCAGGCAAAACACTGGTATACAAAAAATGAAATAAAATATTTTTTAATCATCTTCAGTATTTTTAAAATATAGATTTACGTGTGACTGTGTGCATACATTATTTACAAGTGTATATATTTTCAAATTGTTTACATAGTACCAAATTGTCATGTAACATACATGTAAATTGAAGTTGTTAAATTAGCCCAAATTCCTTTTAGTTCACAATATAATTGGAGTTTAAAGGAAAAAGCTACAGCTTCAACAGTCCCAATAGCCCTATGAGGTTAAGTTGATCATAAGTTTCAAAATGCATTCAAAGAGATGTTGAAGGAAAGAAAAAAGAAATTTAATCTATGTGGTGACATTGGGGGAACCAATTAACAGACCCAACACTCTGAAGACTATCTGTCTTTGGGATAAAGACATGGCATTTAAAGTTAAGTAATTAAAACAAAGCACAAGATATGCAGGCCTGTATAAGAGGTGATAATTTTCTTAAGTCTAGTCCTACAAGATGGTTCAAAGAAATCCCTGCTTTGACAGAGTAGACTGGTTCTTAGAAAATGACTGATCCTATTCGTGGGCACAACTGTGTCCTCATGGATAATTATCCTCATCTGGAAGGTGGTCATGCAAAGTTCTACTGTTCTTAGAATCCAGGAACTCAGTCAGTGGCTTATTTTTGTCCTTTTAATGTTCCTAGTGTAATTGATATGTTTGCCTAAATGGTACAAAAGTATGACAAAAAAGGAGATAAACACAAAAGTAAGAATAGAGGTGCTAGAAGTTTATTTTACTTTGGATACCTCATCACCTCAAATGCAAAGCAAATGTTCTTTAACAAAATAAATGTCTAAATATTTGTTATAATAAGGTTTAAATCTTTAACAAACTCTAACAACAAAAATGACAGGAAGCAACAATTACTTTTCCTTAATATCTCTTAATATCAATAGACTCAATCCCCCCCCCCAAAATGAAATATACTAACAGACTGGATACACAAATGGGACCCAACATTTTGCTGCTTATAGGTAACCCACCTCAGGAAAAAAGACAGACACTACCTCAGAGTGAAAGGCTGGAAAACAATTTTCCATGCAAATGGTCCGAAGAACAAGCTGGAGTAGCCATTCTAATATCAAATAAAATCAACTTCCAACCCAAAGATATCAAAAAAGACAAGGAAGAGCACTTCATACTCATCAAAGGTAAAATCTTTCAAGATGAACTCTCAATTCTGAATATCTAAGCTCCAAATGCAAGGGCATCCACATACATTAAAGAAACTTTATTAAAGCTCAAAGCACACATTGCACCACACACAATACTAGTGGGAGACTTCAACACCCCACTTTCCTCATTGGACATATCCTGGAAACAGAAACTAAACAGAGACACAGTAAAACTAACAGAAGTTATGAAACAAATGGATTTAACAGATTTCTACAGAACATTTTATCCTAAAATAAAAGGATAGACCTCAGCACCTCAAGGTACCTTCTCCAAACTTGGCCATATAATCAGTCACAAAACAGGCAGGCCTCAACAAATACATAAATACTGAAGTAGTCCCATGCATCCTATCAGATAACCACGGACGAAGGCTAATTTTCAATAACAACATAAGTAATACAAAACCCAAATTCACGTGGAAACCAAACAACACTCTTCTCAATGATAGCTTGGTCAAGGACGAAATAAAGAAATTAAAGACTTTTTAGAGTTTAATGAAAATGAAGCCACAACATACCCAAACTTATGGGACACAATGAAAACATTCCTAAGAGGAAAACTCATAGCTCTGAGTGCCTCCAAAAAGAAACTGGAGAGAGCGAGCATACACTAGCAGCTTGACAGCACACCTAAAAGCCCTAAAACAAAAGGAAGTAAATTCACCCAAGAGTAGTAGACTGGAGGAAATGATCAAACTTGGGGCTGAAATCAACCAAGTAGAAACAAAAAGAACTATCCAAAGAATCAACGAAACCAGGAGCTGGTTCTTTGAAAAAATCAACAAGGTAGATAAACCCTTAGCCAGACTCACTAGAGGGCACAGGGACAGCATCCTAATTAATAAAATCAGAAATGAAAAGGGAGACATAACAACGGAACCTGAGGAAATCCAAAACACCATCAGATCTTTCTACAAAAGGCTATACTCAACAAAACTGGAAAACATGGATGAAATGGACAATTTTCTAGATAGAAACCAGGTTAAGTGTGGATCAGATTAATGATCTAAACAGTCCTATATGCCCTAAAGAAATAGAAGCAGTCATTAATAGTCTCCCAACCAAAAAAAAAAAAAAAAAAAAAAAAAAAAAAAAAAGCCCAGGACCAGATGGGTTTAGTGCAGAGTTCTATCAGACATTCAAAGAAGACCTTCTCAAACATATTACAGAAAATAGAAACATAAGGTACTCTACCCAATACATTCTATGAAGCCACAATTACTCTGATACCTAAACCACATAAAGACCCAACAAAGATAGAGAACTTCAGACCAATTTCCCTTATAAATATCTATGCAAAAATACACAATAAAATTCTCACAAACCGAATACAAGAACACATCAAAAAAATCGTCCATCATGATCAAGTAAGCTTCATTCCAGGGATGCAAGGATGATTTAATATACGGAAATCCAGCAAAGTAATCCACTATATAAACAAACTCAAAGACATAAACCACATGATCATCTCACTAGATGCTGAGAAAACATTTAACAAAATCCAACACCCATTCATGATAAAAGTCTTGGAAAGATCAGGAATTCAAGGCTCATACCTAAACATAATAAAAGCAATATACAGCAAACCAGTAGCCAAAATCAAAGTAAATGGAGAGAAGCTGGAAGCAATCCCACTGAATTCAAGGACTAGACAAGGCTTTCTCCCTACCTATTCAATATAGTACTCAAAGTCCTAGCCAGAGCATATAGACAACAAAAGGAGGTCAAAGGGATACAAATTGGGAAGGAAGAAGTCAAAATATCACTATTTGCAGATGACATGATAGTATATATAAGTGACCCTAAAAATTCTAACACAGAACTCCTAAACCTGATAAACAGCTTCAGTGCAGTAGCTGGATATAAAATTAACTCAAACAAATCAATGGCCTTTCTCTACACAAAGGATAAACTGGCTGAGAAAGAAATTAGAGAAACAACAACCTTCATAATAGTCACATATAATATAAAATACCTTGGTGTGACTCTAACTAAGGAAGTGAAAGATCTGTATGATAAGAACTTCCAGTCTCTGAAGAAAGAAATTCAAGATCTCAGAAGATGGAAAGATCTCCCATGCTCATGGATTGGCAGGATCAATATAGTATAAATGCCTATCTTTCTGAAATCAATCAACAAATTCAATGTAATCCTCATCAAAATTCTAACTCAATTCTTCAACAAATTAGAAAGGGCAATTTGCAAATTCATCTGGAATATCAAAAAACCTAGGATAGCAAAAACTCTTCTCAATGATAAAAGAATCTCTGGTGGAATCACCATGCCTGACCTAAAGCAGAGCAATTGTGATAAAAAAAAAAAATCAAAGCTGCATAACTGCATGGTACGGATACAGCAACAGACAGGTAGACCATTGGAATAGAATTAAAGACCAAGAAATGAACCCACACACCTGTGGTCACTCGATCTTTGAAAAGGGAGCTAAAATCATCCAGTGGCAAAAAGACAACATTTTCAAGAAATGGTGCTGGCACAACTTTCGGTTATCATGTAGAAGAATACGAATTGATCCATTCTTATCTCCTTGTACTAAGGTCAAGTCTAAGTGGATCAAGGTACTCCACACAAAATCAGACACACTGAAACTTACAGAGGAGAAAGTGGGGAAAAGCCTGGAAGATATGAGCACAGGGGGAAAAAATTCCTGAACAGAACAGCAATGCATTGTGCTGTAATATTGAGAGTCGGCAAATGGGACCTCAAAAAATTGCAAAGTTTCTGAAAGGCAAAAGTTACTGTCAATAAGACAAAAAGGCCACCAACAAATTGTTAAAGGATCTTTACCAATCCTAAATCTGATAGGGGACTAATATCCAATATATACAAAGAGCTCAAGGAGCTGGACTCCAGAAATTCAAATAACCCCATTAGAAATGGGGTACAGAGCTAAACAAAGAATTCTTAACTGAGGAATAATGAATGGCTGAGAAGCACCTGAAAAAGTGTTTAACATCTTTAATCATCAGGAAAATGCAAATCAAAACAACCCTGAGATTCCACCTCACACAAGTCAGAATGGCTAAGATCAAAAATTCAGGTGACAGCAGATGCTGGCAAGTATGTAGAGAAAGAGGAACACTCCTCCATTGTTGATGGGATTGCAAGCTGGTACTACCACTCTGCAAATCAGTCTGGCAGCTCCTCAGAAAATCGGACATAGTACTACTGGAAGATCCAGCAATTCCTCTCCTGAGCATATACCCAGAAGATGTTCCAACCTGTAATAAGGGCACATGCTCCACTATGTTCATAGTAGCGTTATTTACAATAGCCAGAAGCTGGAAAAAAACCAGATGTCTCTCAGCAGAGAAATGGATACAGAAAATGTGGTCCATTTACACAATGGAGTACTACTTAGCAATTAAAAACAATGAATTCATGAAATTCTTAGGCAAATGGATGCATCTGAAGGATGTCATCCTGAGTGAGGTAACCCAATCACAAAAGAACACACATGGTATGCAATCACTGATAAGTGGATATTAGCCCAGAAACTTAGAATATCCAAGATACAATTTGCAAAACACATGAAACTCAAGAAGGATCACCAAAGTGTGGATACTCTACTCCTTCTTAGAATGGGGAACAAAATACCTATGGAAGGAGTTACAAAGTTCGGAGCTAAGATGGAAGGAAAGACCATCCAGAGACTACAGCACCAGGGAATCCATCCTATTTCCAACACCAAACCCAGACACTACTGCATATATCAGAAAGATTTTGCTGACAGGACCCTGATATAACTCTCTTTTGTGAGGCTATACCAGTGCCTGGCAAATACAGAAGTAGATGCTCATAGTCATCTATTGGTTGGAACACAGGGCCCCCCAATGGAGGAGCTAGAGAAAGTACCCAAGAGCTGAATGGGTCTGCAAACCTATAGGTAGAACAACAATATGAACTAACCAGTACCCCCAGAGCTTGTGTCTATAGCTGCATATGTAGCAGAAGATGGCCTAGTTCACCATCAATGGGAAGAGAGGCCCTTTGGTCTTGCAAATTTTATATACCCCAGTACAGGAAAATACCAGGACCAAGAAGTGGTAGTGGGTGGGTAGTGGAGGTGGGGGAGGTATAGGGAACTTTCGGGATAACAGTTGAAATGTAAATGAAGAAAATATCTAATAAATAATTGAAAATAAAACATACACACAGTTTAAGTGGAGTCATTTTTTACTTGGGGTAATAACATTCCCTGTAAAAACTTTAGTGCAAGGTATGGGAAATATCCCTTGGTATTGTTGGTTGAGAGAGTCCAAGTGACTCCCAAAAGCACAGATTCTATTAACCATTGCCCTTTGTTGCATCCCAGAACTTGAAGGCAAGACTCCATTGCTGAGATGTCATATACTTTGGACACAGGACCCAGAGGAATAAAAATGAGCTGACATGGAAGCCTGTACCCTGAAGACTAGCTCTAACAGTATTGGAAGATGTTATGCAAGATGTCAAGGGAGAAAAGTAATCAGTAATCCTAGCCAGCCGTAAAACCTGAGTCACAACAATGGTCACCTTGGCAAGATAACCCCAGCTGTGCCACAGTGGCACTTTTATTTTAAAGTTAACCAGCTGCTGTCTAATAGACTCAATATCTGCTCTATAGGAGCTAATTTGTGCCTGGTACTATAAACTTAATCTATGGCTGGAGAGGTCATAGGCTCTAGATGAGAACCTATTACTGTCACTTTCCTAAACTAACTGAATTCTAACTGAATTCCAAATGCTTATTGTTATACCCATAGGTAAGTATTGCTGTCACCTTCATCACAGAAGCTTCCTTTTGTAACAGATGGAGACTATTACAGAGACCTATAACTGGTCAAAATTCAAAGAATAAACAACCATGGGGTAAGTAACTCCAATTGATACAACTAAAATACAACTCTTACACTAAAATTACAGGGAAAATCACAGAGGAGGGGACCAAAAGAATGTAAGAGCCAGAGGACCAGTATGCTTACTGTTAGCTAGTATCATCCAGACATATGAGAGAAAAGCTGTGCCCATGTTAACTAAATAATACAGTTGCCTAAAAATGATTTACATAATGATGACAGTCCACATACTAATGTGGCTTGGGGAATTTTCACAAGGTCCTGCTGCTATATGAAGAACTATAAGGCAATCAATGACTGCCTTTTTTATATTAGTTATTTTTCTGTTGCCATGATAAAAGCACCATGCCCAAGGCACTTAAAGAAGAAAGAGTTTATCTGGCTTATAGTTTCAGAGAGTTAGAGTCTATAGTGGCATGGGACAGCATTGCAGCAGGCATGGTGGCAGGAGCAAAAGCTGGAAGCTAATAACTTGGACCACATTTCTGAAAAAGAGAGAGTGAACTAGAAATGGTGCAAGGCTTTTAATCTCATAGCCTGTTCCTGGTGACATACTTCTTCCAGCAAGGATATACCTTCTAAACCTCCCACAAAAGTACCACCAATTAAGGATGAAGTGTTCAAATGTCCTATGGGGGTACTTTCTCATTCAAAACCACTACAGAAGGAGACTCGGTTTTCTCTAGGGACAAGCTCCATGATAGATTACCTGATACCAAGTGGACAGCCCTAAACACATGTACATATAACTAACACTAAATGGACTCAGTAGGTTTTGTGTATGTGTATATTTACATACATGTACCTATATATATGATAATATAATAGGAGATTATTAGTTTTAATGGAAGCATAGAAGGCACATGTATGAAATTCTCAAAAAATTAAAAATTTAAATTTACAATTATATAAAATTTAAATATAAAATATATTTTGGCAAAATAAGATTAAGGAAAAAATCAAATACTTTTAGATAATAAAGGATTTATATAAAGGTTTTTTATTCTAAAGATAAAGGATTATTTCAAAGTGGAAGTAAAGTATGATTAGGGAAAAAACAAAAATTTTAAGTCTGTCACAAGAAGATTTATGAAAGTTACAACTTGCCGGGTGTGGTGGCGCACGCCTTTAATCCCAGCACTCGGGAGGCAGAGGCAGGCGGGCGGATTTCTGAGTTCGAGGCCAGCCTGGTCTACAAAGTGAGTTCCAGGACAGCCAGGGCTATACAGAGAAACCCTGTCTCGAAAAACCAAAAAAAAAAAAAAAAAAAACCCAAAAGTTACAACTTAAAAATAGTATGGGTTTGTAAAAACTTGTTTAAAGAAAAGATCTTTTATATTTTGTCAAATAATTGATTATAGTTTCTCCTGAGTTTATCAGGCTTCTAAGTAGAAAAATCTATCTTTTCCAAGATTTATCTGTTATACAGCAGGTAAAATTTAAGCCATATTTTGTTCTTCAGTACTGGTGGAACTGAGCTTCTGGTGTTCAATAACTGTTCTTGGAGGCTAAGAGGAACCCTCTATTTTGGCCTTTTCTCCCATGTCTGCTAGGTCTCATGTGATGATGGAACACATGTAAAAACACCCTATAGCTCTGGTAAGTCATTTGTCCTCTTGATTAGTGAAACCATGGAGATTCCAAGGTTGGACTCTCACTAGTGTGCATTCTACAAAGAGAAAGATCATCACAGATGGAAATTTTCTCAGTGCTTCCAGAGGAAACTGTATGTTTCGTAAGATCCTGGTTTACCCCAGCAGATGACACAACTGGTAGAGGGATGTAAGCCGCCCGTGGCCTATGCTAACTGGGTTCCTGAGAGGCAGGCAGGAGCTCTATGGAAGAGAACGGTGGAGAGAAATATGGAGGCCAAGACAAACGTACTCTGATCAAGGCCCCAAAGTTTATTGGGAGTCTGTGCTTATAAAGAGGGTAGGCCCATTGCCCGCCAGTCCATTCTTGGCACCTGGGTCCAGCCTGAAGACTACTTGCAACGTGCATCATGTCTCCGGAATCTCTCAAGGGTATCTCAGCAGGCAGTTGACATAACAAAGTTCACAACAAGGGTACACGGCAGGTGATCTCATTTCAGTGGCAGCAAGGTCTGAATCAGCCTGCTTCAAGGCTGGGGAGGTTACAGAGGGAAATTAAAGGAGTCTCAGGAATTTGCCTAAGTCACTAAAAGTTGTTAGGAGCCATCTAGAAAAGGCTAAACCTAGGAGGTGTCCACCATTTTGCATAGACTGTGATGAATGAGCTCTGGAGGCAAGGACCTAAGAGACTAATCTCAGGATTGATTCTTGCTACATATATATGCCTTTTCCTGTCATTTCTAATTTAATATAACAATCCCTGGGCATTAGCCCACCATATTACAAGACGTACTGTATTGTTTTGATGTGATATAGACAAATAAATGATTTCTTAATTACTAATGATGATTCTATAAGAATTCTTAAGTTTATAGTAATTATTGAGCCCTGCAATTAAGGTCCTCTGTGATATGAAAATTTTAATTAGAACTTTGCCAGTCTTCATGTGTCATGAGCTAATTGCACTAGATAGAAAGCAGGCATACTGATTTATAAATTTAGGAATACATTCTTTTAGGCCATAAAACCATTAACTAATAGTCATAAAAGGAACAATTTATTGTAGGTGCAAGGACAGAAGATAAAATATTGATTAGGTTTATCTATACAAAACGATAATAATAGTTTGCCTTTTGACATACCATGTTAGATTAGACACAAGAATTAGTTTTAGACTCTCATGAAACTGTAGAGCTAGTAATAGATAATGAATGTCTAGTTAGATAACTACTTTAAATGGAAACACTTGTAAACATCTCTGTTGTAACTTCTTGTTCAATTTGTGATTTGAATTTTTGTTGGAACTTGTTGTGAAATTTGAAATACCATGTAATCTAAAAAGGTACAAAAAGAACCTAGGAATGATGACATTAAAGAGGCAAAAGCATTACAGAAATGAGGAGTTGAGCATATGAGGAGAGACAAAGAAGAAGAGAGCAGAATTAAGGATGTAAAAGGAGAATAGAGGAGAGGCAAAGGAGAAGCAAAATAGAAGACAGCAGAAAATAGCAGAACAGAGCATAAGAGAGATGGAGATAAGGAGCTGCAGATAGAGCAGAAAGAGCAGCAGGCTTCTTCAGACAGGTTCTTTCTTTTTTTCTAGGTTCATAATTTATTGTACAAATTGAGTATTACATCATGAGTTCACATCAATTTCTTCAGTCATGGGACTTAACAGATGAGGTCAGACATTTCAAAATCCATTTATATTGCTTTCACAGCTGGAGTCTTTTAGGCCTTAACTTGAAGTATAAGACTAACAAAGCAATGCCTTCATATGTGGCTAGGACACAATTCATTCTACTTGTGAGAATATAAGAGTTGAAATATTTTTTAATACCAGTGAACTGGAACTGGCCATCATTTTCTAGATCAGCCATGACTTCAATCTTTTCCCAAATCATAAATTCTGCAGCAGTTGTCCTTCAACAAACCCTGAGACAGGTTCTTTCTTAACAGCAAGTTACTTATTGACAAGGGCAGGGCTTTTTTACTTCGTGGTAAGAAATAAAAGGGTAGACATTTTTCTTTCTCTTTTTTGAAGCTTATTTTTCATCCAGAATGAGTGAGTTCTGTCTGTGCTGGCACCTGGACTTTTGGCCCTTCCACAAAATATATCTATATCATATATAAGTATGTGAGTGTATTGTGTAAGCATGCAAGTTGATGAGACAGATTGCTGGGCCTAACAAATAAGCATTTGATAATAAATGTGTATGTATGAATATGTGTATAAAAGTATGGTGTTTATGCATATTTGCTTGTGTTAAAGTTTTTCCTTTTGTGAGTGTGACTCTCTTCTCCTAGTTTCATAGAAATTAATTGCTCTAAATCTCCCTCCTGCCTGGCCAGGGAGAGGCCAAACTTCTGGGCAAGAAAGAAAGAATCCCTAAAAATTAATCCTTTATTTAATCACCTGCTGTTAAGCAACAGGTGTTAATTCACCAGAGATCTGCAGCTTCTGGCCTCAGAGTAACTTGGGTTGAGACAGAATTATCAAGCACAGAGAATTATAAAGTAAGTAAGAGTTGGATTTCCTAGCACTAATTAAGCACAGATATTCATAAAGTAAATAATAGAGAGATAAAGAGTTAAGTTTCCTCAGCGTTTAATGAAACATAGAGCAGTAATAAAGAGTTAAGTTTTTAGCACAGAGCAATATGAAAGAGTTAAATCCCCAGCACTTAATGAACTGCAGAACAATAAGAAAGAGTTAAGTAGTAAAATGTAGCATATAGAGATATAGAGAAAAGAAGCCAGCAGTTAGGATTAAGTCAGAAGTCAGGATTAAGCAAAAAAAGTTTAGAGTTTTAGAAGCATCAACTTCAGCACGCAGCATAAAGAGTTAAAGGGCTAGAGATCTTTTCATCTGTATGCCCTTCCCCTAAGGAAGCAAAAAGTTACCCATAAGGAGCCTCAACTGACCCTAAAAGTTAAAAGGGGGGGGGGTGTCATTAATAGACTTCCTGCTCTTTCAGAGGACCTAAGTTTGGTTCCCCAGTACTTGAGCTGGGTGGCTCACAACTATAACCTTTTGCAGTTACTTGCATTCTCACATGCACAAAGATACACAGACACACAGAGACACACAAACACACATGTACATGCACACATCTAAAAATAATAATTTTTGTTTGTTTGTTTGTTTGTTGAGACAGGGTTTCACTGTGTAGCCCTGGCTGTCCTGGAACTCACTCTGTAGACCATGCTGGCCTCGAACTCAGAAATCTGCCTGCCTCTGGCTCCCGAGTGCTGGGATTAAAGGCGTGCACCACCACGCCCGGCTAAAAATAATAATTTTTAAATGATGTTTTTTGCTTTTGGTTTTGGTTTTTGGTTCCCCTGCATGATCTATAGCCCAAGGAAAATGCCTGTTAATAATGCTGAACAAAAAGAACCAGACGAGACTTTATGAAGGACAAACAACGACTTTACAAGCCTTTGGATTAAACACTGAGTATGGGTAATCGACATACCAAGTAGAAAAATCACAGCCACATCAACTATAATAGAAAGATAATTTCCATTTGTAAATATATCAGTAGTTGTAACTTTTCTTCATTGTTTGGTTCTAATTGCTTTTCTTTGGCAGAACTGGTACCTTCCTTTTAATCTACCCTATTACTGTATTTCTCCTTAATGTTTT
>LR753339.1:1552402-1573101 GCA_902729485.2 Mus minutoides | reverse complement strand
TTTTAATGTTTTTACTAAGCTTAAATTATTTTTTTTTAGATTTATTTTATTTATTATATGTAAGTACACTGTAGCTGTCTTCAGACACTCCAGAAGAGGGCGCCAGATCTCGTTATGGATGGTTGTGAGCCACCATGTGGATGCTGGGATTTGAACTTATCACCTTTGGAAGAGCAGTCTGGTGCTCTTACCCGCTGAGCCATCTCACCAGCCCCCCCTCCCCCGTCCTCTTTTTTGACATACATAATCATCAGTATGTTTTTGCTTTGTTTGTTTGTTTGTTTGTTTGTTTGTTTTAACAATCTGAGGAATACTCTTGGATCACGTTTTTTAAAGATAACTCTCCTGAAATAAGCATAGTTGTGGCTTTCCTGGCTCTTGTATTTTCTGGGGTTATTGATTGATATAATCATATTGCTTAAACCTTGCATTTTTTTTTAATCTTGAATTTTTTTTTTCTGGGATATGTGAAAGTTTAAATTAAGATGCTTATGAGACAAGGATTGCATTCAACTCCTACTACAGGAAATCTAGAGTCTCTCTCTCTCTCTCTCTCTCTCTTTTATTTATTTATTTATTTATTTATTTATTTATTATTTGGTTTTTTGAGACAGGGTTTCTCTGTCTAGCCCTGGCTCTCCTGGAACTCACTTTGTAGACCAGGTTGGCCTCAAACTCAGAAATCCGCCTGCCTCTGCCTCCCAAGTGCTGGGATTAAAGGTATGCGCCACCACTGCCCAGCTAGAGTCTCTTCTCTAACTAATAGATAATAGTAGAATGAACGATTTAATGAGTCTTCACAGACAGAAATTATACCTCTTATCATCAGAGAAGAAGCTATAAAAGACTGATCAAAAAACCCTTCAGCAACCCAGGAAGATTTCTAGGACCATGCTGGTGAGGAGCAGGAACTCACAGCAGAAAAATAAGGGTGTGGAAACAAAGGCATCAGGACTAACAAATGAAAGAAGCCAGTTGGCAGAAAAGGACCAGAAATCTCTCCCAATCTGAGGTACATAAAACTAACAGGAAACAAGAAAATCTCATGATCCACAAATATGGAGGGACATGGGTGTTGTAGATAGCCTTGGGGCTAATTATGTTTGATGTTAATGCTATTCTCCTGTGTGAGGCTGTGAACAAGGAATGAGTCAGCATTCAGGTGATTTCCTGTAAACCTGCTTCCCACTTTAATTTGTAAAATAAAAGAGAGCTGATGATTGGGCAGATAAAAGGGAAGGTGGAGTGGAAGGTTGAGAGAGAGAAGAAGGAGAAAATGGAAGAGGAAGAGGTCTCAGAGGAGGAGGAGGAAGAAGAAAAGCAGAGCAGAAGCACATGTCCTGGAGAAACTGCAATTTCTAAGGGGTCTCATAAATGTGAAAGATGGTAGTGTACTGGTAGATCTGCCCAATCTAGGTGCACAGCATGTAATCATATTAACTGTGTTGTGTTTTCATTGTTGGGGCATATTTGGGAGATTTATTCCAACTGAAAGGATCCCCAGAGGGAGACCCTCACTCAAGTCTCTGGATAATGCTGACAGACACCCCGCCCCACCCTGAGAACTCACAGGAGACCAGGCTTGATGCAAATCACCCAAGGCTTTATTCTGGGAAAGCCAGAGCTCTGGGAGCAACTTGTATCCTGGAAGTAGATAGAGGAGTTAACCCCAAGGGAAAAGAGGACCCGGTATTTATGGTCCCTCAAGGGAGAAAGGAGGAGGAGGAGGGAGTAGGGGATTTTCCTGATCTAACAATATCTATTCTTTCTAAAGAAAAAAATGGGTACAAAGAAAATGTCATGAATACAAGGAAGATGAAATGGGTACACAGAAGATTGTCATGCTCAGATGCACAGTAAAATTTTTCAATCTCAGTCCAGCAACTAAACCACAAACACTTGGCAGTGAGCTGTATCTCAATCCATCAACCAAACCACAAACCACTTAGTGAGGTGTAGCAGTTGGCAAATACATGAATTCAAAGAAGAGTAGGGGCAAGCACACAGATTCAAGAAATGTTCAGGCTATTATGTTCAGCTATCTAGAGGCTTTCTGCTAATAGTGAAATCTCTTTTCCCAGTTTTAGGGTCTTTGTGACCTGTTATCTTTTTCTCAGGATCTTTTCACAACACATGGGTGCTGTGAAAATAACCTATAAAAGGTCACAACCCACATGGCATGGGAATTTGGAATATCTCTCTTTTGCTCATCCTATCTCATTTCCACCTTGAGTATCTTTTTTCTTCCTTGATAAACTGTTTCTATTTCTATCACTATTCAGGTTTTCCTGGCCTAGTTGATTACAGAACACAAAGTCCAGTAAATTCAGCAGGTACCCTCCAAACTCAGCTATGCATTTATAAGAACATGGTATCAATTATTTTGACTGGTTTTGTTTCAGTAGTGGCATAAAATTAGAACAAGATAGAGCACCGTCATAATCTTAAACATTTCAAAATGAGACCTGAAAGATTCAAAATGCTTCCAGTGAATCAACTCCATTCTCAAACCAATCTAAGTATATTTATAGAAATTAAAACAATATCCAGACCAATTGCTTTCTGGTTGGCTTTCAGTTCTATTCCCCAGGAATAAATGCATGCTCACTATTGTAAATCTGACAAAGAACCCATGGTTGCAGAGGTCTCAGGTCCCAGTGGTGAATCTACTTCTAATATTCTACTAAATCAGAATAGCATTAAATAGCTCTCTAAATTCAAATCTAGACCTATAGATCAGAGCAGATTTCAGTAGTCATCGAAGAAAGTTCTGGTGGTCAACACAGAAACTCAGCTAAAAGTACAGAGAATACCTGTTAGAGGAGTGCATAGCCAAGAAAGAATGTCTTGCATCACTCCTACCACCCAATGTCAGAAAGCATCCTAGAAGACAGGGCAGAAAGATTGGAAGAGCAGGGAGGTCCAGGAGGACCAGAGAGAAACTCTTCTTTTGGATAAACAGAATTGCTGCATTCCTGAATCTCAGCAGCTGTGGCTGTCTGCACAGGATTTACAAAAGATTAAACCAGTCAACACTTAACCCCTGAGGAGTTATTGGCAGTTCTTCAAAGCTTTTGTTGCGTCTAAACATTTTCTAGGGTAGTCCTTAATGTCTCTTTTTATAGAATCATATCATTTGCAAATAAAAACAACTTATTTGTACCTTATTTATTTATTTATTTATTTATTTATTTATTTATTTATTTTGTCTTTTTGGTGTGTCTAGAATTCCATGCATTATTTGAACATGACTGTTGGAATTAAAAACAAAAACAAGAAACAAAACCCCAAAAACCCCCAAACTTGTCTTGTTCCTGATTTTTGTTTGTTTGTTTTGTTTTGTTTTGTTTTTGAGGCAGCCTTTCTATTATGTCGTGCTCTGACTGTTCTGGAACTCACTAAATAGACCAGATTGTCCTTGAACTCACAGAGACCCACCTGTTCTACTTCCCAAGTGTTGGGATTGGTCCTCATTTTAAAAGAAATACATTTGTTTTTTCTCATTCAGTATAGTGTTGCCTGCAGACCTGTCATACCCAGACTTTACTGTGTTGAGGTATGTTCCTTCTCTTTCTGGTTTATTCAGCATTTGACTCATGAAAGGATAGCCTTTTTCAAAGGCCTTTTATGCATCTATTGAAACAATACTGATTTTTTTGGTCCTTGATTCTGTTTATATGCTTTTTTACATTTATCAGTTTTTTGTTTTTTTACTTTTTGCAGTATTCTTGCGTTCTTAGAATGAATACAATTTTATCATGTTTTATTGCTTAATAATTCTTTTTTAATAGATTTTTAAAGATTTATTTATTATTATATCTAAGTACACTGTAGCTGTCTTCAGATGCTTCAGAAGAAGGCGTCAGATCTCAGTACAGATGGTTGTGAGCCACCATGTGGTTACTGGGATTTGAACTCAGGACCTTCAGAAGAGCAGTCGGTGCTCTTATCCACTGAGCCATCTCTCCAGCCCTGCCTAATGATTCTTAATTTCAATGTTACCTATTGTAATGTCCCTCTTTCATCTCTAATTTTATTAACTTGGGTTTCTTTCTCTCTTATTTTTTTAACTAATGTGGCTAGGAGTTTCTCATTTATCTCTTAAGAAAACAACTGTATTCAACAATTCTTTGTATTATTCTTTTAGTTCACAATGTGCTCTATTTTTATTCTTTTTTAGTATAGAATAGAGTTTATTTAGCACATAGGGAGGGGAGTCAAGAGTGTAGTAGAGGCAGAGAAAGGGAAAGAGTAGAGAAATAGAGGAGTAGAGGCTGGCCTTGAGCACAGGGTGGGGGGGGGCAGAGAAAAAAGCAAAAGAGCAAGAGAGAAGCAAGAGAGCTTTTATTCTTTCTTTAGTAATTATGTGATTTTGTGTTTGATTTGTTCTTGATCATTGTGTTATTTAATTAAGATCTCTTTAAATTTTCTACTTATTTATTTTATTCATGTATTTATTTTTACAACAGGGTCTCTCTACAAAGTTCTGGATGGCCTGGAACTTGCTACGTAGACTAAGCTGGCCTCAATCTTACAGAAATACAACTGCTTCTGCCTTTTGCTCTGAACTTCTGGGATTAAAGTTATCCTCACAGGTAGTGAAAACTCTCTGATGTTTTGAATGTTGGCACTCATATGATAAACTTCTGCCTAGAAGTGATCTTGCTGTCTCCCACCCCTTCTGTGGAATTTTCATTTTTCTATGATCCTAGGTTATAAATTTCTCCTCTGATTTTTTCAGTTAGGCCACTGACCTATTTGACCTATATTTAATAAATATGTGTTGCTCATTTACAGCATTTGTACCATCTTTATAGTTTCTATATTTATTGATTTCTATTTTTTTGCCATTATAATCTGATGAGGTACTAGACAACTTTTCATATTTGTTAAGACTTAATTTATAGCCTAAAACTGGGCTATTTAAAAGGATGTCCCAAAGGTTGTGAAGAAAAATGCATATTCTGCAACTTTTGGATAAAATTTTCTGCAGGAGTCTATTAAATTAATTTAACTCATGGTATAGCTTAAGTATAAAGATTCTTTGTTGATTTTCTAGTCTGGGTGGTCTGTTGATTGATAAGAGTGAAGTACAAAAGTCATCCAACTATTATTGCATCTGTACCTATCTGTCCCATTGTGTCCAGTGGTGTGTTGCTGCTGCTTTTTTTTTATGGCATAAGGTATAAATACACTTGGTGAATATATGTTTATAATCATTATATGTTCTTGACTGACTTTTCCCTTTATTAATATGTAGTAAGTAATTTCTTTTTTTCAACTTTTATTAGATATTTTCTTCATTTACATTTCAAGTGTTATCCAGAAAATTCCCTATACCCTCCCCCCTCCCGGCCCTGCTCCCCTACCCATCCGCTCCCACCCCTTGGCCCCGGCGTTCCCCTGTATTGGGGCATATAAAGTCTGCATAACCAAGGGGCCTCTCTTTCCACTGATGGACAACTAGGCCTTCCTCTTCTATATATGCAGCTAGAGGCACGAGCCCAGGAGGTACTAGTTAGTTCATGGTTATTCTTCCACCTAGAGGGTTGAAGACCCCTTCAGCTCCTTGGGTACTTTCTCTAGCTCCTTCTTCCTTGGGAACCCTGTGTTCCATCTAATAGCTGACCGTGAGCTTCCATCTCCATGTTTGCCAGGCATTGGTATATTTTCCCCCGAGACAGCTATATCCGGGCCCTTTCAGCACCATCTTGCTGGCATATGCTATAGTGTCTATGTTTGGTGACTGATTGTGGGATGGATCCCTGGNTGGGTACTTTCTCTAGCTCCTTCTTCCTTGGGAACCCTGTGTTCCATCTAATAGCTGACCGTGAGCTTCCATCTCCATGTTTGCCAGGCATTGGTATATTTTCCCCCGAGACAGCTATATCCGGGCCCTTTCAGCACCATCTTGCTGGCATATGCTATAGTGTCTATGTTTGGTGACTGATTGTGGGATGGATCCCTGGCAGCCACAGTCGTTGGGTCCATCCTTTGGATTCAGCTTCACACATGATCTCTGTAACTCTTTCAATGTGTGCCTTGTTCTTAATTCTAGGAAGGGGTGACGTGTCCACATTTTGATCTTCCTTCTTCTTGAGTATCATGTGTTTAGTAAATTGTATCTTGGGTAGTCTAGGTTTCTGGGCTAATATCCACATATCAGTGAGTACATGTTATGTGAGTTCTTTTGTGTATGGGTCACTTCACTCAGGATGATGGCCTCCAGATCCATCCATTTGCCTAGGAATTTCATATATTTATTGTTTTTAATAGCTGAGTAGTACTCCATTGTGTAAATATACCAAATTTTTTGTATCCATTCCTCTGTTGAGGGAAATCTGGGTTCTTTCCAGTTTCTGGCTATAATGAATAAGTAATTTCTTTATGCAACCTAATTTGGGCTTGGAGTTTGTTTTTCGATTCAATGTACTTACAGTATAATCTTCCTTAATTTTCTCTCTGTTTGTGAAAGTTTTTGCCAATGTGGTGAATTTCTTGGAAATCTCTCACAGTTGGATCATAGTTTTTAATCTCATTAGATTGTACACATTAGTTAAGATCATTCACATTTAGAATTATTTTTTGAAAGTATGTACTTATTTCTTCTTTATCTTAGAGATTTGCTAGTTCACATTACTAAATAATATTTGTTTCCTAATTATCTCCATCAAGTCTTCTGTTGACATTTATTTTGTCCTGATTTTACAGGCTTATGTATATCTTTCTCTTCTGTGTATAGCATTCCTTTAAATGTCTAGTGATTCTAGCTTAGTGGTCACAGATTCCTTTACTTTATACATATCACAAATGTCTTCATTTGTTCTTTAATTTTAAAGCTAATTTTATTGAATAAACTATGTTAATTTACAGTTAGTTTAATGGCTTGTTTAATGCTTTCCTAGCCTTTGGGGTTTCTGATGAGAGGTCTGCTATCACACTGATAGGTTTGTCCTTATAAGTTACTTGGTCCCTCTCTCCTTCAGCTTTCAGTATTCTTTGTTATTGTTTTGTCTTTTTGACATTTTAAACATAACACAGAATGTCTATTTTGGGTTCTAGATTCTTCTTGTACTTGGATGTTCATTTCTTTCTTATTATTTAAGAATTTTTCTTATAAATGTCATTGAAATTTGAAACAGATTTCCTATCCCTATATAGTATGTATATTAGTTCTCCATTATGCACTGCAAATTTATAGGTTTGGTCTTAAACTTCAGATGGCTTAAATGTGGTTATGAGATTGCTGTACCCCCTTTTGCTACCCACATGTAATAATTCATCTTGTCTTCAAACCACTGATATTCTTTCTTCTGCTTGGTCAACTATATTAGTGGTGCTATAATATTAGTGGTTTTCAACCTGTGGGCCATGAACCCTTTGGAGTAAAACAATCCTTTTACAGGGGTCATGTAGGGAGCCGCGCGCTAAAGCTGCTTCCGAGCCTGTGCGGTGCCTGAGCGGGTTACCTAGGAGACGGTTGTAAACAAGTCCAGTGCGCATGTGTTTGTGACAAAGCCACAAGTCACGCGGGTAGGGCCCCGCATAAAACTCCATTTCTCGTCGGTCGGTTGGGTTCGCTGTATGCAGTGTGACTCCATATTAACTTGCTCCATAAAGATCTCTGCGAAAGAGAAAGAGAAGGAGAAAGAGGTGTACCTAATTATTTCTCTATGAACGTCTTCTTAAGACCGGGTAATAAGGTTTCTTGCAGGCAAGGCGGGAAAGTGGGCTTTTTAGAGCTGGTGCCGATTCCCGGGAAAAATTGACCATCGCTGGCACAGAGAAAGAGCAAGAATTCAGAATTCAGAACTGCAAGTGGGTAAAAAGAAAGCTCTGAGAGGTATGTTTGGCCTTGATTTATATCATTTAACCTCCCAGTTGAGTAACATAGTGGAAGTTTTCATCACGGTAGTGACAGTGCTTGCTCTCCTTAGCCCAACGGTTAAGACAAGACAGGGGGCATTAGAACTACAGGACCACATATCAGAAACAGAGCGAAAAAGGTTAATAGGAGCTCATAGAAATAGAAACATGCTTAAGCAGACAGGCCTCTCCAAAGATTTTAGATCTAAGGAGACGAAAAGAGAGGGAAAGGATGCCCTGGTAGAGAAAAGAAAAGAAAGGAGAAATAAAGGAAGGAACAGAAAAAGGAGGAGAAATAAGAAAAAAAACTTTAAAGCTCAGTAGCACTGAGTCAGAAGAATCTAGCCCCTCTGAAGACTCAGACGGAGCAGCCCGCTTTGAGGAGGAAAATTACCATCTAAATGAACAGCAGCTACAGCAGAATCGTAAAGGAAAGGAGGCAGGAGATAGGAACCACGTGGCTCCTTGGCCCGTGACAAATGCTGCTTACGGAATTCTTAAGAGAATTAAGGTAATGGGATCCGGGAATGGATCTTAAGAGAATTAAGGTAATTGGATCCGAGAATAGATCAAGAGAGGAGAGTGAATTTTTAAAAGAAGATTCCTAGGCTCACCTTGGTTTTTTCTCTTTCTCTAGAACTCAGAGAAGTTTTTTCTTTATATGTACGATGCATCGTTTGTCTACATTTGTGTTTCATGTCTTGTCTATATGTTTTGTTCTGTGTTGAAAAAAGAAAAATGGTTACAAAAAACGTGTCTATTGGTCTCTGACTTAATTTTAGTATGAGCCTTCACAGAAGGCGAGAAAGGCAGGCAGTTTGCCCAGGATCTACAAGGCCACACGTGGTTTTGGGCTTTGCCTAGAGGAAGGCACAGTAATATAGATTGTTAACTTCTTAGCCCCAGGGATGGGAGGCTAAGAGTGTTTGTTCCTGAAGAAAGATGTTTGCCTAGGCTTAGGTTAGCCATAAACCGCAGCACGTGGCAAGAAGCTGCGCAGAAAGCTAGGCCACCAGTATATTTAATAATGTTTAATTTGTGCTGAGGTCGTTTCAAGCACGGGATATGAACAAGTCCAGAAAGGGTCTCAGAAATTTTTCTAACTGATACAATGTTTTATGGGATTTTTATCCTAAATGGTAGTCTTTTGGAAATAAGGTCTAAGTTAAACTTTAAAAGGTGCATGATTATACACTTGTAAATTGACTGGCAGGCCTCCTAGAGTTTCCTTGTTCCACAGACTTCACCTCACCCCCTCCCTGCAGCTAAGACTGAGGATCCAGGGGCAGTTAAGATAGGGGCTGGTGAGATGGCTCAGCGCGTAAGAGCACCCGACTGCTCTTCCGAAGGGGATAAGTTCAAATCCCAGCAACCACATGGTGGCTCACAACCATCCTTAACGAGATCTAGACTTAAGAGTTATATAAGATTTAAAGAAACTTCTCCAGGCTGGATTGCTTAAATTTTTAAAGGGTTATTATTGATTAAAAGGTTTGTTTTTTGCTTTACACCCTTACAAATTTTAAGGAGTTCTAGTGAACCAGAAAAGGTTTTGATTTTAGATACGGCTGATAGCCTTACATTATGTTTAAAAGCAGCTCCAGGTTGCAGCCCGGTTGGCTCAGTCAGTAGAGCATCAGACTCCAGGGTTTAAGTCCCTGTTCCTTAAGAAGGTTTTCAAGACAATAGCTAGGGTTTAATTATGCTGGTAATGTCATGTCAAGAGTCTTAAGATGACTCAAACCTTTGTTGGATATTATCTAAAAAAGACACAAGCTAATTGGTAAATATGAAAGACGTTACAGAAATTTTAAAGGACTTTTTGATTGATATTAATTATAATTTATAGATATTAATGCTAGCTATTCCTTTTAATCATGACCATTGAATGTGAAATTATTCTTTACCTCAAATTTTAAGGGCTACTGTGGTACTATTAAGATTAATAAGGTAAATTCTTAGATTTTAGAGAATTAAATTAAAGTTGTGTCTTAAAAACCTGACAAAGTGTTACCTTAATCATTTTTCTAGGATAGATCAAAAAATTGTTTTGTGCACACCTTTACCTTCTAGATCTCCATGCATTTTCTGTATTTAAAGACAGCCCCTTTATGGGAAAAAGGGTATTTAAAATTTGAAACATATATTCTTTTGAGGTTCCTATCTTAGCACAGATAATTAAATTGCGTGCTACAGATGGTGCTTTATAAGGTTAAAATTTTGTCAAGTTGTATATTAAGTCAATATAGGTATATCTCAGAACTGACAATTGCTAAAATTGTTTGACCTTCAGATATTAATTTTCTAGTTTGCAATTGTCCAAGAATGTACATTTTGGAGAATAAATGCCGTCCTGTTAAAAGGACTATCTATAAATATTTTAAAAATTGCTCTAGGTCGCCTAGATATGTTACTCACATTCCATCCTTTAGAAAATTGCAATATTTACATGTTTCTATTGATACTTGTTCAGGAATTGTATTTGCTTCTCCATTAACTGGAGAAAAGGCAGCACATGTTATTCAGCATTGCCTTGAGGCGTGGAGTACTTGGGGAAAGCCCAGGGTTCTTAGAACTGACAATGGACCAGCTTACACTTCTCAGAAGTTTGGACAATTCTGTCGTCAAATGGAGGTGACCCATCTAACGGGTCTACCATACAATCCTCAAGGACAGGGCATTATAGAACGGGCCCATTGCACTCTCAAATCTTATTTTATAAAACAAAAAGGGGGAGTCGAGGAAGTTCTACCCTCAGTGCCAAGGGCAACCGTTTCTATGGCTCTCTTTACACTTAATTTTTTAAATCTTGACAGTCAAGGCCATACAGCAGCTGACCAGCATTGTCTAGAGCCTGACAAGCCAAAAGAGATGGTGAAATGGAAAGATGTCTTGACTGGTTAATGGAAAGGCCCAGATCCTATTTTGATAAGATCCAGGGGAGCTGTTTGTGTTTTCCCACAGGAAGAAGACAATCCATTTTGGTTGCCAGAACGACTGACACGAAGAATGTTGGCACGTGAAGATGATTCCCAGATGAACCCCCCAACAACCGGTTCTGCTCATCCTGCTGAATCGAGGGATGAAGCTGTCTTCTGCCGGAGTATCTCAGAAGGAGTTGGTTGTTGAGGGCGGAGCAACTCTCCAGAAGGCTTCTCTTGCAGATTGGGCAGCTCAATGGGACTCAGCTGAAACCCATTGCCTTTGGGGACCCCCTTTCTGGATATCTTTAACCTTTTCTTTCTTTAAGGAGTGGGTGGCAGTTGCCTTATTCGCCATTACCCTCAGCTGTGGTGTGTTTGTTTTGGGTGGTTTACAAGCTCAGAACCCAACAAAAAATGTGACAAAGTGGTGATTGCTCAAGCACTCGCAGCACTATGACAAGAAGCCTCTCCCGATATGTGGCTCTGCATGTTAGCCTCTCCCGATATGTGGCTCAGCATGTTAAAATCATAAAGGTTAAAACTGGCACTCGACCTGGAGTAATTTTGCAGAGAAATTGTTGCCTACCATTTCATGAATGTGCACACTAGACCAACCTAAGACAGGGAGCTAGTGGCAAAAAGTTTTCCCAGTGACGGGTAAGGCTAGTGTTGACATATCGTGGTGGTACCTCTCTTTTCAGCCCTTCACCCAGAGGACTTGATCCATTGCACCTGGCAGGGTGAAAAGATGCCATAAAATTGAGCCTTTGATCACTGACACTTCCAGCAAAAAGGTATCGGTTTGATCGGGTTTAAACTCCTTATTCTGGCAACAACTATTTACTGCGGTATCTCTAGGCCAGACTTTTAATAAAATAAAAAGGGAGAGATGTAGGGAGCCGCGCGCTAAAGCTGCTTCCAAGCCGGTGTGGTGCCCGAGCGGGTTACCTAGGAGACGGTTGTAAACAAGTCCAGTGCGCATGCGTTTGTGACAAAGCCACAAGTCACCGCCCATCCCGGGGCGTATTTTGAGGTAAAGAGCAGCCAGCCAACCCAAGCGACATACGTCACACTGAGGTATAATTGAACGAGGTATTTCTAGAGACGCTTTCTCTTTCTCTTCCTCTTTCTCCACATGGATTAATAAAGAGATACTTGCAGAAGAATTCTGGCCCATTATTCCTTTCTTGCAGGCAAGGCGGAAAAGTGGGCTTTTAACAGGGTCACATATCAGATATCCTACATACTACATTATAATTTATAACAATGGCAGAATTATAGTTATGAAGTAGCAACAAAAATAATTGTATGGCTGGGGGTTACAAAAACATAAGTAATTGTATTAAAGGGTCACAGCATTAGGAAAGATGAGAATCACTGCTGTATCTACATGGATAGTTTTTTGTTTTTTTTTTTTTTTTTGGTTTATTGAGCTTTTCATTTTTGTGCTTTTTTTTCTACTTCTTTCATCTGTTGAATCCTCTTGCAGGTCACTGAGCAGATTTTAAAAGTACACTTTTTAGTAATATTAAATATCCCAGCCTTGTCGGGCATGGTGGCACACGCCTTTTATCTCAGCACTTGGGAGGCAGAGGCAGGCGGATTTCTGAGTTCGAGGCCAGCCTGGTCTACAAAGTGAGTTCCAGGATAGCCAGGGCTATACAGAGAAACCATGTCTCAAAAAAAACAAAATATAAGAGCCGGGCATGGTGGCGCACGCCTTTAATCCCAGCACTTGGGAGGCAGAGGCAGGCAGATTTCTGAGTTTGAGGCCAGCCTGGTCTACAAAGTGAGTTCCAGGACAACCAGGGCTATACAGAGAAACCCTGTCTCAAAAAAAACCAAACCAAACCAAACAAACAAACAAACAAACAAACAAACTATATATATATATATATATATATATATATATATATATATATATATGTGTGTGTGTGTGTGTGTGTGTGTGTGTATATATATATATATATATCCCAGCCTGGCGCTTCTAACCCACATTTGGTTATTGAGTTCCCCAGAGAAAGACACAGCCTTTATATATTTTTTAATATGCCTTAGGCAGCATAAGATCTGGGAAACTACCTACTTTCCATGCTTTTAGGATCTACCTTCATATCCATAACCCAAGTTATTAATGTTTCATCTGGGCTGCTCTTAGCTCCACAAGACCATGTGTTTATGGCTCAGCTAACCCATGGTGACTCTCTTTTCTCCCCTCGTATTCCATGGTGGCTTCTTCCTGCCTCTTCCCTCCTCCTTGTCTTCCCTCTACACCTACATCCCTTTTGCCCAGCTACTGAGTGTTGGCATTTTTATCCATTAATCAGAATTAACTTGGGGGCAGGGTACCAGAGGCTATGTGCAGATGTCTTAGAGACCTGCATTTAGCATTACAATAGACAGTTGGAAGACCCACAACATGAGGACTCCCCCACATTTTGACTCAGGAGAGGCGACACCCCAAATCACTCACAAGAAATGGTCTTGATGCAAACAGCAAGAGGATTTTTATTTCAAGAGCTCTCGGGCCCAAAGTCATGCACCACGCAGGGCTAGAGGACCTTGGTGCCCCAAGTAGCTGGGAGAGGGGGCATTTAAAGGAAGAAATCTCAAAGAAAGGGAAAGCTGAGTAAACATCATAAGAATGGGGATGATGAATTACAGCTCATCCCTGACAGAAGGGTTACAGGCTATCTTTGGCAAACATCCCTGATCCCTTACACAATGAGTTAGGTGCCTGGATGGGTCATCCAGTAGTCATCGGCCTCTCAGGCTGAAACAAAGAACTTTATGCTGGCTTTGCTTCTAGGGGTCTGGGAAACATATTGAGTTGGGGTCTTACAAGTAACAGACAAAAACTCAACACTATTTTTTTTCCTCTGACATTTTAAGCAGTTCAATGTCTTTGGATTTAGTCATTGAAGAGTTATAAACTATTGGAGGAATCCTGTGGCCCTGCTTTTGCCATTTCTTGTGTTGCTATGCTATTTTTTGCATATATGTTGGATGAATATCTGGTTTTATATGTGGATCTTTTTTGTGAGACAATTTTCCTTGAGGGCTCAACACATAATACTACTTAGAAAGCAGAAAAGGTACACTCTAACAGCACTACTGGTATTGTGGGGTATCTGCATGAGTAGTCATGGGTTTAAGTCAATAGAAAATCTTTATTAGCCAGCTAGAGATTACACAGAGTGTTCAGGATCCCAGTGTAGCACTGACCCTTTCTGAGGGTGAGATTTCAAATACATAAATCCTGTTCTAGGTTGACATACTTCAGTTGACAAGAACAGTTAGGCAAAACAGAAACTATAGAAGCCAAAGGCAAAATTTAGAAACTTTCGCAGAACTATAGACTTTGATGAATTAGGTCTTCATTTTTGTTTTGGCAGGTGGTACTGTCTAGGTGCAGTTTTCAGGTCTGAACGGTTCTTCAATCATGAAGCCAGTTGTGCTAAGGTCTGGGGGGATAGTACACTGCCAAAATACATCAGACATAGACATACTATAAAAACCAACTACAATACTACCAATAACCAGAGAAAAGTGTCAAAATTATAGAATTAAGTATGAACATAAATTTTACAAAGTTACAATAAAAAAAATAAATGAAGGGGCAATTGGGGCTGGAGAAATAATTCAACAGTTAAGACCACTCTTGTGAAGGATCTGATTTTGGTTCCTCCAGCATTCACATGGATGTTCACAACCACCATCAACTGCAGTTCTGGGGAACCTGAGTCTTCTTCTGGCATCCACAGGCTACTACTAACACATATTTACATAATCTCCCATAAGCACATATATGTCACATGAAAATAAAAGTGGGGAAGCAGTGAGAGAAAAAAAGCAAGATTAAATAAAGAAAATGGAGAAGAGAACCAAGAAAGATTTAGTATTCAGTTATAAAGAAAAGTGTAAATAAAATTAGATAAATATAGGAAGAGGAATAAAAATAAAACCAAGACTTTTAAAAGTAACTCTAAAAATATAGTAAAAAAAATATATAATAAAAAAACAGTAAAATATTTTTTTGGGGAAAAAACCCCCAAAGAATTAGAGGAACTTGTTTTGAAATATCTAATATTGGACTCTACCATGGTGCTATATGTGTGTGTGTGAGAGAACCAGTGGATCATAGGTAGAATCAATTTTTATTTTTATTGGTTCCCACCATGCAGGATAGTGCTGTTTTTTGGCTGAAAGATAGATGAAAGTGTATGCTATTAGGATCTCGCTATATATACAGAGAAACCCTGTCTCAAAAAACAAAAGAAACAAACAAACAAAAACAAAAAAACAAAAAAAAAGGATCTGGTTATAATAATGTTAGAAGCACCCCTTATTTTACATTAGTGTAAGGGTCCGAAAATCACTGAATGAAGACCCCAGACTCAGATAGTATACAAACACAAAGAGCATTTATTCTACAGACACAACCAGCATGCAGGGGTCAAATATTCTCTAAAATGGTGATCCCAGACAAAGGCGCACAGGCCTTTTCATAGGGAACTGGGAGAACTCTTGATGATTAGGTAATCTAAAATTTCATTGGTGGGTTTGGGGGTGGGGGTCACAGGTAGTCAGTGTTCTGCATTCCTATGTCATGAACATTTAATTATAGGATGAGATAGGGCTGTCCAACACAAAGGTCCCTGTACTGGCTGGTTTTGAGTGTCAACTTGACACAGGCTGGAGTTATCACAAAGAAAGGAGCTTCAGTTGGGGAAGTGCCTCCATGAGATTTAGCTGTGAGGCATTTTCTCAATTAGTGATCAAGGGGGAGGGCCCCTTGTGGGTGGTACCATCTCTGGGCTGGTAGACTTGGATTCTATAAGAGAACAGGCTGAGCAAGCCAGGGGAAGCAAGACAGTAAAGAACTCCATGGCCTCTGTATCAGCTCCTGCTCTTTGACCTGCTTGAGTTCCAGTCCTGACTTCCTTTGGTGATGAACAGCAGTATGGAAGTATAAGCCGAATAAACCCTTTCCTCCCCAACGTGCTTCTTGGTAATGATGTTTATGCAGGAATAGAAACCCTGACTAAGACAGTCCCATTCTGAGATGAGATATTTCCCCATTTTTGTGGTTATCCATAGGCTCTTCTTTGGGAAGGAGTTTTATGAACTTGTTTCTGGATTTTATGGTCTATTGCTGGAGCTGGTGCCTATGGCCTGGTTGTTAGCATTCCTTCTAGCCTCCACCCAACAGTTACCTGGCAATAGTCAGGTAGGCCTGGCTTACTATAAAAGGAGCTGTTTGCCTCCTCCTTGCTCTCTTACTCTCTTAATCTCTTTGACTCTCTTCTCTCCCTGACCCATTTCTCCCTCTCCCCATTTCCCTCTTCCCTCTCTCTCTCCACTTGTTCCTGGCAAGACTCTCCTCTTCTGTCTGTCTGTCTGTCTGTCTTTCTCTGCCTCTACTCCCTTCTCAATGCCCTTCCCATGTCCTAAATAAACTCTATTCTACACTATCTACACTATACTCATCATATGGCTGTTACCTCAGGGGGAAGGTGTTATGTTTTATAAAAAGATAAGGAAGAAAATATGTTTGGTGGAGGTACAGTATGGTGTGGGGGGAGGGGTGCCTCTGCAGGCCCATGCTGAGGTATTCCTTCCCCCACTGAGGTACTACCCACATTGATGGTATAGTATAGAATAGAGTTTATTGAGGGCATAGGGAGGTGAGTTGAGAGAAGGGGAGAGAAGAAGAAGTAGAAGGAGAAGAAGGGGTTAGGGAATGGGGAAAGAGGGTAAGGGAGCAGGAGCAAGAGGATAAGAAAATGGAGCAAGAGAGTGAGGAAGGGAGGCAAGCAGCCCCTTTTATAGTGAGTCAAGCACACCTGGCTATTGCCAGATAACTATGGGGCAGAGCATAGATGAAATGTCAACATTCTCCCATTTTAGGTTTAATTTAAAAAAAAAGAAAAGAAAAATTAGAAAGAGGTGATGGTGGATCAGGAATAGGGTTGTTGTGATCTTTAGCTATTTCCTACTGAACTAGGGGTGACATGTCTCTGGCAAACCTAAGAAAATGGGTATGGGAATGTTCATACAGTCTTAGGAGAGTTGGCTGTTTTCATGCAGTTCAGGGTCTATAGAACCATTTGTAAATAGATAGGAAGGAGCAAGTCCAGTAGTAGAAGTGTCTGTGACTGTGAGAGCAGATTGGAGCATCTCTGGGTTGCTTCTCTGAAGTTGTCCTGGATGTAGTAAAGGCCTGGACTTGACAAGACAAGATGCTGAAACATACACATAAACACACACACACACACACACACACACACACACACACACACACACGTATTATAGATAGAGAATAAAGTTGAGTATGTTTGGGAGAAAAAAATTCTTAGGTGTACCTTTAAAACCCTTAGGTCTTGGTGGTCATGGTGAGTGGAGTCTCAATTCCAAGGCACAGGAAAGGAATCCCACCCTCTGGAATAGATAGCAAGAGAGAAATGGAGTCTATTTGGTCTATGAGAGGTAGGTCTGCGTGGGTTTCCTGTAGCTTATAAGTTTACAAAGGAGATACATTTTTATGTTAACATAAATAGTCCTTAAGATGAGCTTAGGGAAGACAAAAACGTTTTGTGGAGCAGAAGGAGCAAAAGGGGCTTTTTCCTTCTGTCTAGGGGACTAAATATATTACATTTAGCAAAATAAAAAACAATCTTAAGTCCATAGTTACAGCAGGAAATAAAAAAATGGTACCATCCCACGGTATACCCAGCTACTCTCTGGCCCCAGTGACATGCTGCCTCCATGGCTAGCCGCATGCAGCGACTGATCATGATTCTCTTGCTCAGATTCTGCTCACATTCCCAGCCATCTACCCACTGTGGTCAGTGGTCCCAAATCCCAGTAACCCAGTAAAATCAAAACTCTAGAGGCTTGTAATTTATGAGTCAGATTTATATCAGTAAATTCTCACCCTATAAAATGTCTACACAATTTACTCAGAGCCAATTGATGTTGCTATAAATTGCCCATTTAGATAACACATATTGTCCTGGAATTATCTGTCCCTTATATGATATTCATAGCTATCTGTGGCTAATTAAAGCTATATGGAATCTGGTTCATCTTTCTCCTCCTTCAACTTCCTTCCTCTCCTCCTTTATTCCTGTCCCTGTCTCTGAAACCCTTACCTCTGCCTCCCCTTTCCCTGTCTAATCACAGGCTTCTTATTGTATTAATATTTAAATTAATTGGGGGGAAATTCTGCTACAAGTAGTTAAAAGACAACCAAGGGAAACTTATATTTGAGCATGATAGCATATAGTGTAGATTCCACACAAGAAACAGTTTAAGTTTATCTTAAAGGGAATCAAAGGAAACATATACTTGAACTTGTGATTATACAGTTGGATTGTATAGTGGAATGTTTCATTAGGGTGATGCTAATTTATAACAACTATACTGATTAATGTTAGGACAATGACATAGCAAGAAGAGGAAACTTAGTCACTGGAAACTGAGTTTAGCTAAGGAAGTAACAGAAGGTTACATCTGTGAAAGCTTACATCAGAACTTGTATATTGTTTATCATGAAGTCTTTAAGAAATCTGGCAGTCTTAGCTAGGTAATGAATTTATTAATGAGCAAATATAGTGATGAAATACCTTAGGGTAAAAAACTAGGTCTGTTTTCTAGCTGTCAAGCTACAGTTACCTTAGCTGGCAGTATAGTCAGAAATCTGGGAAGAATAATTTATAATCTAGGAGTCATGTATTAATAAAAATGATAGAGATTGGTCTTTAGGCCACTACCTTAACAGTTCCCAAGTCCCCGTGGTCTCCATCACAACTTGGATGGAGTCAGTCTGGCTGTCAGACCCAGAAGATGAAAGCTTTTCCTTTTGTTCCTGTGAAGTAGATATGTGTAAAATGAGAAATGACTCACCTTGACTTAGGCAATATGAGACATTTGACTCTCAGGGTATTTTGTTTGTCCACAGTGTAGACCAAGCCCTGGCAGTGGGCAAGGCAATGGAGTGGTATTTCTCAGTAGCTATCATACCATAATCAAGGTATTCTTGTCACTGTGCCCATTATCTTCTTTGAGACTTTGGGGGGTAATTGTTAGGGTTTGGGCATCTCTGTCTGTCATAAGCTTAAACATTTAGCAGATTTCTGACAAGATTGAGAGCACTATCTATTGAACATATCTGAGTTAAACAACCTGTGTTTGTTTAATTATTTGTTTAAGAATGCTGCTACATCCACTCCAGTAGTGACTGAAAGAGTAGTACGGAACCAAAGACAAAATAGAGTCCCTTGTGTCAGGGGGGAAAGTGAACCTTTAAAATAAAAATACCGATGGCTCTAGGTACTGGCAAGCCTTAGGACCTTGTTAGTGTCTTATCGGTTGCGGGAGACTTATAGAGACACTTTACAGAGTTACGGGGTCCTCCAACGGATTCCATCGTGTACTGTTAATTGTTAGGTAGATTGCCTCCCCCTTTCCACCCCCCCTTGCCTCCTACCTGGGTATCTTGCTGATGTTTAAACTAGCCAATCATGTGAAACCGCGCCAATTCCCCTACCCCCCTACCCCATTGTTATAAAAGCTCCTGATTTTTGAGCCACGAGGTCGACCCCCCTGTCCCCTGTGTGGGATACGGGTCGTCCCGGAGCTCCGATTAAAAATCCTCATGCTTTTTGCATCAAGACAGGTCTCGTGATTCGTGGGGTGCATGAACAACCCGTGTTTCAAATAGGGGTATTTCTGGTTGGATCTTACATTTGGTGCGTTGGCCGGGAAATTCGTGACACCCCAGGACCCTGATGACCCCTTGGAGGTATGGGATCCCCTCTGGAATGTGTGTGTGTTGGCCGATGTTCTAAATGTCTGTTTTCGTCTGTTTTCTGGTCTCTGGAATGTGTATGTGTGTCGGACGGTGTGTTTCTGGTTTCTGGTTTTTGGTTTTCTGAAAAGAAAGTGCGCCTATGGTGCTAGTCTGAAACACAGCGATGCCTGAGTTGCCTGAGTTTGCATGTGCTGTGTCTGCTTAAAAATCTGGTGTCTGTATTCTGCTTGGAAATCTGGCGATCGCAGTTTCGGTTTTGCGGATGCTCAGTGATTGAGCTGCTCTCCGAGATGGAGAGCGGTGTGGGTAAGGGCAGACGTGTCTGGGTGCCCACCAACCATTCGCCCTGGGAGACGTCCCAGGAGGACAGTGGGGGAGAATCAAGGACGCTTGATAGACCCCCGTCTGTATAGTCAAGAGATAGTTCTCCTTGACGATCTGTGTCGTCGCGAGGTCGACGTCTGTTTTCGGTTTTTCTCTCTTTTTCCTCTATGCTTGTGTCTGCCATCGTTCTGTGTGTGCCGGCAGTGTCTCTGTTTTGTTTATATGTGGGGTTTGTGTTTCGAGTAAAAGAAAAAAAATGGAACTTCATGCTGGTTAGAGCGCGGCCCCGGGGCCTGATCTGGGACTTAACATCTGCCCCTCCCCTCCCGGCTGCTGTGGGCTCCAGCCGGAGACCCCCCGCCAGCCGGCTGTGAGGGCAGAGGGCGCCATTGTGGGGCCATGTGCCCACTGCGCAAGGCGGCGTCTCCCGTGCTTGCCAGCGGTTACCGCCCAGCCAGCGGTTACCGCCCAGCAGAAAGGTTGCTTGCGGCGGCAGTGGCGGTGACAGTGGCTTTACAATTCTTAAAGAGATAGCAACTCTTAGGTTTCTGTGTGAGTCTTGTGTGTTAGGACGCCGCTGAGGGGCCATAAAACCTAGTCTCAATTTATACAGCAGAAATGTTTTAAGTATAAATCTTCTTTAAAGACTGTCCAGAAATTAGAGACATAGACAGTCAAATTGTTCCTCTAGAGTCTGATCTCACTGCAGAAGAGATAATTGGGCCAGGACTCTGGCAATATGCTCAGATTAAAAAATATTTATGTTTAAG
>LR753339.1:1424777-1551743 GCA_902729485.2 Mus minutoides | reverse complement strand
AAGCCTTTCCTGGAACAATCACAGAATAGCCAACGCCCTCTGAATATCTCTGTGAAATGTCTCAATGCCCCAGGAGGTTGCCTAAGGTAGCACATGACTTAATTGTTAGGTAGATTGCCTCCCCCTTTCCACCCCCCCTTGCCTCCTACCTGGGTATCTTGCTGATGTTTAAACTAGCCAATCATGTGAAACCACGCCAATTCCCCAACCCCCCTACCCCATTGTTATAAAAGCTCCTGATTTTCGAGCCACGAGGTCAACCCCCCTGTCCCCTGTGTGGGATACGGGTCGTCCCGGAGCTCCGATTAAAAATCCTCATGCTTTTTGCATCAAGACAGGTCTCGTGATTCGTGGGGTGCATGAACAACCCGTGTTTCAAATAGGGGTATTTCTGGTTGGATCTTACATGACAAGTGCAAGAGGCCCCCAAAACCTGGGTGCTGTCCCAAGGCAAAATGTTCACGGAAACTTAGTCTCCTGGAATGGTGGCATCCTGTATAATGAATGCTCCAGTGTCCTTGCTTTAGTTGGTAAACGGATCTGTGTGCTTTCCCTTAATATTGCTTTATTATAAGTGCTCCTAAGGATTGATTTTTTGACATATAGCTAAGTTAGATTCTAGGCAGTCCTAGAATCCGACCCTAGGCCTGGATAGCTAAGTCACTGCCCTACACAGAAATTTACCATTATCTAGGAAGAAGGAAATTTGTAATCTAAGGAGGAACCAGAGTAGATACTTAGAACTATAGATAGCTGAGTTACACCCATTCACAAGTATTTACAATGGCCTAGGGGGAAAGTGGACTATACAATAGACTAGAATAGGAACTATGGCAAGAGGCCCTTGCCCTTGACTTCTAAGATTAAGCAGACCTTAGGAGGGGCTGCTTTTGATTCCCAGTTGTTAACATTGAATTTTATCCCAGTTAGTTCCTGCCAGTCCTTTGTAGGCATTCCTCTGTATTGGGTCAGATGTACCTTGCCAGCTGTGATATCTGACTCCTTTGTTTTCTGTATTATAAAACTGATGCTCGCTTTGAGACAAATTACATTCAGATGCACACTTCCTTGTGTCAAGTCTGTTTGTCACCCCACTTTCTCCAATGCCTTTGCCCACCTGTAACTGGAACTCGAGTTTCGCCTGTGGATTGAGGACCCAAGTGAGGTTTGTCTGTGGCAGAATGCATCTTGAGTCTATGGCCATACCACCATGAACACGCCCAATCTTGTCTGATCTCAGAAGCTAAGCAGGGTCGGGCCTAGGTAGTACTTAGATTGGGAGACTGCCTGGGAATACTGGGGGTGCTTTAGGTTTAAAAAAAAATGCACCTAGAAAATAGAGCACACTATAACTTAATGATAGTAGCAAAAACAAGGCTAAACATACATAAGGCAGTGATCCTTTATACTTTAACCTTTATACTGTTTAGACATCTCAGCCTTGTGGCTATGTATCAGCAGAGAAAAAGCAAATGAAGAGACAAACACACAAAGAGACAAATGGCTGAGTTTTGTCTAGTGCACACTTAGCTTAGAGTTGATATGGACCAAAATGTTAAGATATCAGAGGGCTGACAGTGGCTGTGGCTGTGAAGAAGCTTGGCTGAACTGAGTACTGTCCAGGGACAGAGTGTGCCAAGGTTGTTTTTGGCTGTGCCACAGGCTGAGTGGGCAGGCATTCATGCAGAATCACTTCCCAGGCAGCTGACAGTATCCTGAAGACCTGGCACTGGGTGTCAGCTGTGGTAGAGCCAGTGCAAGTGAACAGGGTGGGGTAAGAGCTGGTACAACAGCAGCATTCTTGAAGTCTCCTAGCAACTCAGCTCAGGCAGTTCGAGAGAATTCCCACCCAAGCTGGTGCAGTGGTGGCTGGTGGCTGCTGGAAAGCAGGCAGAACATGATGGGGGTGGGTCAGATGGCTGAGGGAAAGCAGCAACTAAGCAGAACAGGGGTTCAGGCAGAACACTGAAATGGGGGGAGGGGGGCAAGAGCTGCTTTTCCTTGGTTGCAGAATCAAGGGGCAGGGCCGAGCTTCCTCCTCCCCAGCAGAACACAGAAGTACACGTGGTGGAGGCAGGGGTGGGGCGTGGGGGTGGGGGGTGAGAGGGTAGGGGGGTGGGGGGTGGGGGGTAATCATTGGGCCACACATTAGGAAATAGGCTCAGATTAAGAAACATTTATAGTTGAGTTAATGCAAAGCACAGAGCAGCCTCAGGGGAAGCTTGTGTGGTATTGCTTTTGTCTTTGTCATACTGACCAGCCGCTAAAAAGGTGTTTACTGGATGGAGGATTGTTTTTATACTGTTCCTTTGCATACTGATGATTGTAAAGGGTTTGCTTTTAATGAGCTTGTAATTTTAAAGAGCCCATGAAGCGCTATCATTGGAAAGTTTTGCCTCAAGGAATGGTTAATAGTCTTATATTATGTAGAAAATTTGTTTCTGCTTCAATACAAGAAGTTAGGACTGTGTATCTTTCAGTGTATATTATTTATTATATGAAGGATATTTTAATGGATGATCCCTCTGAAGGAGTTTTACTACAAGGCTTTGCTCTTATACAATGGGCTTTAAAATTTTGGAGTATTTGTTGCTCCAGAAAAGATTCAAAGGCATTATCTTTTTCAATTTTGGGGTTCTTGGTTATAGTCTAAAAAAATTGTGACACAGAAAATTCAAGAAAAAGCTGGGCGTGGTGGTACACACCTTTAATCCTAGCACTCCAGAGGCAGAGGCAGGCGGATTTCTGAGTTCGAGGCCAGCCTGGTCTACAAAGTGAGTTCCAGGACAGCCAGGGCTACACAGAGAAGCCCTGTCTCGAAAGAAAAAAGAAAGAAAGAAAGGAAGGAAGGAAGGAAGGAAGGAAGAAAGAAAGAAAGAAAGAAAGAAAGAAAGAAAGAAAGAAAGAAAGAAAAGATGATTTAGTAACTTCAAATTATTTTCAAAAGTTTCTAGGAGCCATTAATTGGCTAATACCTTACCTTAAACTCACCATAGGAGGACTTAAGCCTCTGTTTGACATTCTCAAGGGGGATGCAAATTAACTGGTGAGGGAATGAATAGGTTTGTAGAAAGAAGAGGAAGCATTAGCCAATATCAGATACATTAGATCAATTGTTGGCTGTTTGAGTCCTTGCTACTCATGTGACCACAGCAATTCTTTGGCAAATGTGAATTCATCTTTCTTCATCTCCAAGTAAAGTTTTAACAGCCTATTATGAAGCTGTTGCTGTAAGATAAAATCATGAAAGTATTGTGGAACGAATGTCTTACGAACCTGATGAAACATTTATTCCCATTTCAAGCAGCAATTAAATTGGTTACTGCAGAATACTGATATTTGGCCTATTGCGTGGCAAACTTTTTAGGCAGAGTTGATAAACATTATCCAAAAGACAAGTTGTTACAATTTGCTTCTATGCATGCCTTTGTATTTCTTGTAAATTTATGCATGCATCCCATAAAGAATGCATCTACCCTATTTATAAACAGATCATATATGGGAGAGCAGCATATGTAATTGGATCACATGTTTATTCTCTTGAGTTTCCTCCTGCTTCAGCACAGGTTATAGAATTATGTGCTGTAGCCACTATTTTTGAAATGTTGACAAATCAAGCTTTCAATTTGTATACTGATAGCCAATATATAGCTCATGGTTTACAATTGCTTGAAATTTTTCCTTTTTTGAGATCCTGCTAATTCTCAAATTTTGCAATTACTTATTCAAATACAACTCAAGTTAAGAGAAAGTACTGTTCCTTTAAAGGACTGCCTTTGGACATTTAAGAGCTCATACTGGATTACCTTGACAGACTCCTTAGGGCAATGCCACAGCAGATTTGTATACCAGGAAGATTATAGGCCTTACACAGGAAAAATTGGTTATACTATCTCATTCTTTACATCATAAAAATAGCTTTAGACAATTTGGTATTTTTAGAGAATGTCCATGTCAAATTGTAAATACTTGTCCTCAGTTTCTACCTGTACCACAGAATGGTGTTAGTCCCCGAGGACTTAAACCTTATCAATTATTACAAATGGATGTTACTCATATTTCTGATTTTGGAAAAGTAAAATATGCACATGTGACTATTGATACCTTTTCAGGGTTTCTAGTTGCAAGTGCATTAACAGGAGAAGCAACTAAAAATGTAATTAGTCATTGCCTGCATTATTTTTCTGTGCTTGGTGTTCCAAATCAGATTAAAACAGATAATGGAACTGGCTATTACAGTCAAGCATTTGGGATGTTATGTAGACAACTTAATATTACCCATATTACTGGGATTCCTTATTTTCGTTCTTTTTTTTTTAGGGTTTCTGTAGGGCTCTCACATGGGTCCTGGCTCCCCGAGGACCCCCATCCCGCGCAGCGACCCAAGGCGGTCACCACTACCACCCAGAGGTCTCCAGTGCACAAGCAGCTTAATTGCTCCCTCAGTGCTAAGAAACAGGCTTGCACCAAGCCAACGGACACCCACCGGGACCAGTTCCTACCAGGCTCTCTGGGTAACCTAGGGACCTGTGTGGCAGGGGCACAATACCGACCCACGAAATGCTGGTAATCTGACAGAGGGAGAAACCCTGCACTTCTGCAGCTCCACTGCCAACAGTTGGGAGCTTTTGGTGTTTTGCAACCTCACAGCTTTGCAAGGCTTTCTGGTTTGGGTTTGTTTTTCCACCTAAGCCTCTTTTAAAATGTGGGCGCAGTGAAATTTCCGAACAGCGGTGGAGGTGTAATCCAGACACAAATAAGTGGAGGGGACTTCTATCAGGAAGGATCTCTAACTCAGACTTCCCTGTTGGTTTTCTATCCTGTGCTGGTTTAGGGGTTAACTTCTCTCTCTTATTTTTTTCGAATTTTTATTAGATATTTTCAACATTTACATTTCAAGTGTTATCCAGAAAGTTCCTTATACCCTCCCCCATCCCCGCCCTGCTCCCCTACCCACCCACTACCACATCTTGACCCTGCCGTTCCCCTGTACTGGGGCATATAAAGTCTGCATGACCAAGGGTCCTCTCTTCCCAATGATGGCCAACTAGGCCATCTTCTTCTATATATGCAACTAGAGACATGAGCTCAGCAGGTACGAGTTAGTTCATGTTATTCTTCCACCTATAGGGTTGAAGACCCCTTCCGCTCCTTGGGTACTTTCTCTAGCTCCATCCTTGGGAGTCCTGTGTTCCATCTAATAGCTGACTGTGAGCATCCACTTCCGTGTTTGCTAGGCACTGGTATAGTCTCCCACGAGACAGCTATATAAGGGCCCTTTCAGCACTATCTTGCTGGCATATGCCATATTGTCTATGTTTGGTGGCTGATTATGGGATGGATCCCTGGCAGCCACAGTCACCGGTTGGTCCATCCTATTGATTCAGCTTCACACATGATCTCTGTAACTCCTTCAATGTGTGCTTTGTTCTTAATTCTAGGAAGGGGCGATGTGTCCACATTTTGATCTTCCTTCTTCTTGAGTTTCATGTGTTTAGTAAATTGTATCTTAGGTAGTCTAGGTTTCTGGGCTAATATCCACTTATCAGTGAGTACATGTTATGTGAGTTCTTTTGTGATTGGGTTACCTCACTCAGGATGATGCCCTCCAGATCCATCCATTTGCCTAGGAATTTCATATGTTCATTGTTTTTAATAGCTGAGTAGTACTCCATTGTGTAAATGTACCAAATTTTTTGAATCCATTCCTCTCTTGAGGGACATCTGGGTTCTTTCCAGATTCTGGCTATTATGAATAAGGCTGCTATGAACATAGGGGAACATGTGTCCTTATTACCAGATGGAACATCATCTGGATATATGCCCAGTAGACGTATTGCAGGATCTTCCAGTAGTACTATGTCCAATTTTCTGAGGAACCGCCAGACTGATTTCCAGAGTGGTTGAACAAGCTTGCAGTCCTACCAACAATGGAGGAGTGTTCCCCTTTCTCCACATCCACGCCAGCATCTGTTGTCACCTGAATTTTTTATCTTAGCCATTCTTACTGGTGTGAGGTGGAATCTCAGGGTTGTTTTGATTTGAATTTCCCTGAAGATTCAAGATGTTGAACATTTTTTCATGTGCTTCTCAGCCCTTCGGTATTCCTCAGTTGAAAATTCTTTGTTTAACTCTGTGCCCCACATTTTAATGGGGATATTTGATTTTCTGGTGTCCACCTTCTTGAGTTCTTTATAAATATTGGATATCAGCCCCCTATCTGATTTAGGATTGGTAAAGATCCTTTCCCAATCTGTTGGTGGCCCTTTTGTCTTGTTGACAGTGTCTTTTGCCTTACAGAAGCTTTGCAACTTTAGGAGGTCTCATTTGTCAATTCTTGATCTTACAGCACAAGCCTTTGCTGTTCTATTCAGGATTTTTTCCCCAGTGCCCATATCTTCGAGGCTTTTCCCCACTTTCTCCTCTATAAGTTTCAGTGTCTCTGGTATTCTGTGGAGATCCTTAAACCACTTAGACTTGACCTTAGTACAAGGAGATAAGAATGGATCAATTCCCAGCCTTCTACATGATAGCTGCCAGTTGTGCCAGCACCATTTGTTGAAAAGGCTGTCTTTTTTCCACTGGATAGTTTTAGCTCCCTTGTCAAAGATCAGGTGACCATAGGTGTGTGGATTCATTTCTGGATCTTCGATCCTATTCCATTGATCTACCTGTCTGTTGCTGTACCAGTACCATGCAGTTTTTGTTATGATTGCTCTGTAGTACAGCTTGAGTGTGGGGATGGTGATTCCACCAGAACTTCTTTTATTGTTAAGAAGAGTTTTTGCTATCCTAGGTTTTTCTTATTATTCCAGATGAATTTGTAAATTGCCCTTTCTAATTCATTGAAGATTTGAGTTGGAATTTTGATGGCGATTGCATTGAATTTGTAGATAGCTTTAGGCACAATAGCCATTTTTACTATATTGATTCTGCCAATCCATGAGCATGGGAGATCCTTCCATCTTCTGAGATCTTCCTCAATTTCTTTCTTCAGAGACTTGAAGTTCTTGTCATGCAAATCTTTCACTTCCTTCATAAGAGTCACACCAAGATATTTTATATTGTTAGTGACTATTCTGAAGGGTGATGTTTCCCTGATCTCTTTCTCAGCACATTTATCCTTTGTATAGAGAAAGGCCATCGATTTGTTTGAGTTAATTCTATATCTAGCTACTGCACTGAAGCTATTTATCAGGTTTAGGAGTTCTCTGGTGTAGTTTTTGGGGTCACTTATATATATACTATCATATCATTTGCAAATAGTGATAATTTGAGTTCTTCCTTTCCAATTTGTATCCCCTTGACCTCCTTTTGTTGTCGAATAGCTCTGGCTAGGACTTCAAGTACTATATTGAATAGGTAGGGAGAAAGTGGGCAGCCTTGTCTAGTCCCTGATTTTAGTGGGATTGCTTCCAGTTTCTCTCCATTTATTTGGATGTTGGCCACTGGTTTACTGTAGATTGCTTTTATCATGTTTAGGTATGAGCCTTGAATTCCTGTTCTTTCTAAGACTTTTATCATGAATGGGTGTTGGATTTTGTCAAATGCTTTCTCAGTATCTAAGGAGATGATCATGTGGTTTTTATCTTTAAGTTTGTTTATATAGTGTATTACATTGATGGATTTCCTTATATTAAACCATCCCTGCCTTCCTGGGATGAAGCCTACTTGGTCATGATGGATGATCGTTTTGATGTGTTCTTGGATTCGGTTGGCGAGAATTTTGTTGAGTATTTTTGAGTCAATATTCATGAGGGAAATTTGTCTGAAGTACTCTATCTTTGTTGTGTCTTTATGTGGTTTAGGTATCAGAGTAATTGTGGCTTCATAGAATGAATTGGGTAGTGTACCTTCAGATTCTATTTTGTTGAATACTTTGAGAAGAACTGGAACTAGGTCTTCTTTGAAGGTCTGATAGAACTCTGCACTAAACCCGTCTAGTCCTGGGCTTTTTTTGGTTGGGAGACTATTAATGACTGCTTCTATTTCTTTAGGAGATATAGGGCTGTTTAGGTCATTAATCTGATCCTGGTTTAACTTTGGAACTTGGTATCTGTCTAGAAAGTTATCCATTTCATCCAGATTTTCCACTTTTTTTGAATATAACCTTTTGTAGAAGGATCTGATGGTGTTTTGAATTTCCTCAGGATCTGTTGTTATGTTTCCCTTTTCATTTCTGATTTTGTTAATTGGGATGCTATCTCTGTGCCCTCTAGTGAATCTGGCCAAGGGTTTGTCTATCTTGTTGACTTTTTCAAAGAACCAGCTCCTGGTTTGATTGATTCTTTGGATAGTTCTTTTTGTTTCCACATGGTTGATTTCACCTGAGTTTGATTATTTCCTTCAGTCTACTCCTCTTAGGTGAATTTGCTTCCATTTGTTCTAGAGCTTGCAGATGTGCTTTCAAGCTACTAGTGTATGCTCTCTCCATTTTTTTTTTGTAGGAACTCAGAGCTATGAGTTTACCTCTCTCAATGCTTTCATTGTGTCCCATAAGTTTCGGTATGTTGTGGCTTCATTTTCATTAAACTCTAGAAAGTCTTTAATTTTTTTCTTTATTTCTTCGTTGACCAAGGTATCATTGAGTAGAATGTTGTTCAGTTTCCACGTGAATGATGGTGTTCTGCTACTTATGTTGTTATTGAAGAACAGCCTTAGTCCATGGTGATCTGATAGGATGCATAGGGCAATTTCTATATTTTTGTGCCTGTTGATGCCTGTTTTGTACCCAATTATGTGATAAATTTTGGAGAAGGTGCTATGAGGTGCTGAGAAAAAGGTATATCCTCTTGTTTTAGGATGAAATATTCTGTAGATATCTGTTAAGTACATTTGTTTCATAGCCTCTGTTAGTTTGACTGAGTCTCTGTTTAGTTTCTGTTTCCAGGATCTGTCCCTTGATGAGAGTGGGGTGTTGAAGTCTCCCACTATTATTGTGTGAGATGCAATGTGTGTTTTGAGCTTTCCTAAAGTTTCTTTAATGAAAGTGGCTGCCCTTGCATTCAGAGCATAGATATTCAGAATTGAGAGTTTCTCTTGGAAGATTTTGCCTTTGATGAGTATGAAGTGCCCCTCTTTGTCTTTTTTGATAATTTTGGTTTGATTTTATTAGATATTATTCAATTTATGGATTTTATTCGATATTAGAATGGCTACCCCAGCTTTTTTCTTCAGACCATTTGCTTGGAAAATTGTTTTCCATCCTTTTACTCTGAGGTAATGTCTGTCTTTTTTCCTGAGGTGTGTTTCTTGTAAGCAGCAAAACGTTGGGTCCTGTTTGTGTAGCCAGTCTGATAGTCTATGTCTTTTTATCAGGGAATTGAGTCCATTGATATTAATAGATATTAAGGAACAGTAATTGTTGCTTCCTGTCATTTTTGTTTTTGGAGTTGGGATTCTGTTCTTGTGGCTATCTTCTTTTAGTTTTGTTAAAGGATTACTTTCTTGCTTTTTCTAGGGCAGAATTTCCGTCCTTGTATTGGTGTTTTTCTGTTATTATCCTTTGAAGGGCTGGATTCGTGGAAAGATATTGTGTGAATTTGAATTTGTCATGGAATACTTTGGTTTCTCCATCTATGGTAAATGAGAGTTTTGCTGGGTATAGTAGCCTGGCCTGGCATTTGTTTTCTCTTAGTGTCTGTATAATCTCTTCCATGATCTTCTGGCTTTCATAGTCTCTGGTGAGAAGTCTGGAGTAATTCTAATAGGCCTGCTTTTATATGTTACTTGACCTTTTTCCCTTACTGCTTTTAATATTCTGTCTTTATTTAGTGCGTTTGTTGTTCTGATTATTATGTGTCGGGAGGAATTTCTTTTCTGGTCCATCCTATTTGGAATTCTGTAGGCTTCTTGTATCTTTATGGGCATCTCATTCTTTATGGATGTAAAGTTTTCTTCTATAATTTTGTTGAAGATATTTGCTGACACTTTCGTTTGAGAGTCTTCCTTCTCATCTACTCCTATTATCCTTAAGTTTGGTCTTCTCATTGTGTCCTGGATTTCCTGGATATTTTGAGTTAGGATCTTTTTGCATTTAGCCTTTTCTTTGATTGTCGTGTCTATGCTCCCTATAGAATCTTCTTTGCCTGAGATTCTCTCTTCTATCTCTTGTATTCTGTTGCTGCTTCTCATATCTATGGTTCCTGATTTTTTTAACTATGGTTTCTATCTCCAGGGTTATCTCCTTTTGGTTTTTCTTGTTTCTACTTCCATTTTTAGGTCCCGGATGGCTTTGTTCAATTCCATCACCTGTTTGATATTGTTTTCCTGTATCTCTCTAAGTTGTTTATCTGTTTTTTTCCTGTATTTTCTTCTTATAGTCCTCCATCATCATCATGACGAGTGACTTTATATCCATGTCCTGCTTTTCTGGTGTGCTGTTGTATCTAGGACTTGACATGGTGGGTGAGTGTGGCACGCGCTATTTCCTCGCCTGCGAGAAATCACGCTGACACTGAAGGAAACGTCTGTGGCATCCCTTTTATTATTGAATATAATATAAAAGAGGGAAGGAATGAGAGAGAGGAAGAAAGCAAGAGAGAGAGGAAGGAGAGCGAGTAGCAGAGGGAGAATAGAGAGAGAGCGAGAGAGCGAGCCCCCGGAGGGCTCGGCCTTATATCCCCTGAGGTAGCCCTGGGCAGCGTGTTCCCATAGGATTGGCTGCAAAGCCATAAACCCAAATCGCCCCGGGCATGGGCTCTGTGACTCGCGCGCTTTTCCTCAGGACAAAGCACATTCCAAGGATCACATGTGAGAATGTTGGATACCAGCGCCATTACTAAATGGTGAAATGCTGTCAGTGCTCAGAGCGGCTCTCTACAGGTGAGTTTGGATCTGGTGATGCCAAGTACCCTTGGATTCTGTTGCTTCTGTTCTTATGCTTGCCTCCTGCCATCTCTGCCCAAGGAGACCTGGCGTTGGTGCAAACCAGAAGGGACCCCTGCCATGGTCTGTCCCTTTATTTATCCCCCAGCTGCAGTCTTGAGTTCCAAGAGATTGGATTGGAATAGATGTGTTCCGCTGCTCACCTATGGTCCCAAGATAGCTTGGGGAGTCCCGAAGGGGCCTCAGGAGAGTGCACAGCACCTGCGTCCGAGCCCTGAGCTGGTTCAGGGCATACGGGACCGGACCAGAAGGGAGTGGCTGTCCTGTCCTGGGCCTTTATCAATCTCCTGGCCGGTGTCTCAAGTCCCACGTGATTGGGCTGGAACAGATACTGTGTTCAGCTGCTCACCTGTGGTCCCAAGATAGCCTAGGGAGTCCCGAAGGGGCCTCAGGAGAGTGCACAGCGCCTGCACCTGAGCCCTGAGCTGGTTCAGGGTGTACGGGACCGGACCAGAAGGGAGCGGCTGTCCTGCCCTGGGCCTTTATCAATCTCCTAGCTGGTGTCTCAAGTCTCACGTGATTTGGGCCAGAACAGATGCTGTGTTCTGCTGCTCACCTGTGGTCCCAAGATAGCCTAGGGAGTCCCGAAGGGGCCTGAGCCCTGAGCTGACCAGAAGGGTGATTCCTTATTATCTTAAAGGACAAAGTATTGTGCAACAAGTCCATGGAACTTTAAAATAATATCTTCATAAAAAACAAAAAAAAAGGGGTGTTGGGAACTAAAAAGGGGCCCAGGGGATGCCCTGGGGAAGTGGAGACCCACGCCCCTCCAGAGTTTTACCTATTCTCTGGTCTGTCAGGTGGGGGAAAGCTGCCATACATTTTCCACTCAGCCCCAGGTGGGCATTCCTCTGATGCACTCTTCAGGGGTTGGCAAAGGGGCAGCCCTATCTGGGAACCCCAGAGCTACTTTGCTAAAGCCACCAGGGTTATAGGAGGGATGAGGGAAGAGGTTCCCAACACTGACGAGAGTGAGTGTGGAGGATCTTGATGAGCAGAGACTCTCTATGGTTTTAGTGCTTTATTATAGAAAGGCAGGGGGAAAGAGAGAAGGGAGAGAGAGAGAGAGAGAGAGAGAGAGAGAGAGAGAGAAGGCTAGAGAGAGCAAGAGAGAAAAGAGGAAAGGAGAGAGGAGAGAAGACAAAGAGAAAGGAAAGAGGAGAGAGGAGAGGAATGAGAGAAGTTAGAGGTAAGAGAACAAAGGAGGGAGAGAGCAAGGTGGGGAGGACCCTTTAAAGTATGCTGTTTTATCTTATTGTTGCTAGGTAACTGGAGTTTAGCCTGAAGGTCAGAAGCTTGGGCCATTGCCTATTTGACTTTTAGCTATGCTTCTCTTGTGGGAGCTGTGTGGGGTGGTAACTTAGGCAGGGGCTAGAGTCCCAGGAGCATGAAGGAATTCCTACTGTGTCATGAAGGTGAATTATCATTACTGGGGTTCAGACCTCAGCTCAACTGGAGACCAGCCTGCATAGCCCAATTCCCCACAAAGGGGGAACTATATCCCTGTACACATTATTTAAATCATGCTCATTTTATTTTTAAAAATTTAAAATTTGGATGCCAAGAAACTTTCTTCTGAGTGTCTATGGTGCCCTACAACTAGGTGAAATGGAAGGATCCACTTACTGGCATATGGCATGGTCATGATCAGGTATCTAATATGGGGGCAAGGTTCTGTCTGTGATTTTTCACAAAAAGAAAATGGAGCCCAGCTGGGCATGGTGGTACACACCTTTAATCCCAGCACTCAGAAGGCACAGGTAGGTGGATGTCTGAGTTTGAGGCCAGCCTGGTCTACAGAGTGAGTTCCGGGACAGCCAAGGCTATACAGAGAAACCCTGTCTGAACCCCCCCCCCCCAAAAAAAAATGGAGCCCAATGGCTGGCTGCCTGAAAGAATGGTTTGTTAAGTAGACACAGATCCTGAGCCTTCTAATGATTATGATACCAATGATATAGCTGGCTCAAAATCCCTATCAGTCAGCTAAGTTAACCGAGAGTGTAGTCTCCACTCTTACTGGTGAGCAAGGGCTTTTTATCAATTCTCAACCCCCCCCCCCCCATATACCTGGTGACCAGACTTTGTGTTTGATCTTTGCCAATTAGCAGCTGAATTAAATGCCTATGACATTCCCACAGAAAAAATTAATTTCTAGTTATAATCTTGTTGCTTTTAACTTTTGGACTTTGTATCTTAAACAGATTGGTTGTCTTCACATAGGATCACTTTCAGCAAGCTCTGCTTCTCACCATGGCAGTTATTCATTGCTCTGAAGAAATGCATTGGGGGCTGGAGAGATGGCTCAGAGGTTAAGACTGCTCTTCCAAAGGTCCTGAGTTCAAATCCCAGCAACCACATGGTGGCTTGCAACCACCTGTAATGAGATCTGATGCCCTCTTCTGGTGCATCTGAAGACAGCTACAGTGTACTTACATATAATAAATAAATCTTTAAAAAAAAGAAATGCTTTGAGTGCATATTTACATGTCCTTCATGGCTTAGTTATGGATGGGAAAGAGTGTGCTTTTGAAAGCCGGTAGTCAGCTAATAGTGTTCTTGAGCTCCTATTGATCTAAAACAGAGACAAGCATCAAACAGCTGAGTTTGTACTCCACGAAGGATAAGAAGAAACAATATAGACACCGACCTAAGGCAGGCATGGTTGTCTGTCTAGCCACTCTTAACCATAGATGGGATTAGGAAAACAAATAAATCTTGTGACCCCATCCAGCTCCTCTTTAAAAAACAACAACAAAAAAGGGGGAATTGTGTCCTTCCCACAGCCTTGAGCAGACTAAATAGACCTTAAGTGTTTGCCACAGTTTGTCTTCACCAACCTAGATGGAGTCGACTTCCACCTTGCGTACCTGCAATTTTCCACAGGAACAGACTGTCTGCTTAGCATGCTTTGCAACATAATCCAGTTGAAACAAAGGATGGGTCTGTGGGCTCTCCCTATATAAATATAGTGCTAAATATTAAACTTTGAGCCTTGATTAAACTTTGACCTTTGTCTTGGCTTCATCCTTCTCTCACCTGCCTGTCCTTTTTCATTTCCAGCCTCCCTTTCAGGTACCTGGTTCATCCATGGCTGCTGGACAGCTATACTCTTTTGTTACCCTGGCTCTTCTCAAAACCTCTAACCTTAACCACATCTTAACCACATCTTGGAACTTTTAATTGTTTATTGTAAGACAAATCAAAAAGTATTAGGAAAAAAGACTTTTCAAATACCTGAAAGGGAAAAATGAATATAAAAGGCAAAAAATGTTAATTTATAAATAGCTAGCTACATATGCCTGTAATACAAGTATTTGGAAGGTGAAAACAGGAGGGTCAGGATCAGGGTTAAAATCTAAAGTTGCGGATAGAATATTTGTGTGAAAACAAGTCACCCCCCCCCCCAATACTACTCGGGGAAGTTAAAATTATGGTAAACATGACCAATTTGTCAAATATTCATTTATCTACATGTTGTGTATTGCTGGTGCCAAAGGGTGTATGTGGATACCAAAGGTTAATATCTACCATTTCCCTTTATTGCTCTCCATCTTATTTTTTCAGGGGTTATTTCATTGAATCTGGAGTTTACTGATCTCTGGAGGCACAGAAGCATGCCATTCTGTTGGGCTTTTATATAGGTGATAAGGGATCTGATCTTAGGTTCTTGTACTGTACACTGAGATATTTCCCTAGCCCTGTGCTGTATTAAATAGTTGATTAGCAACAAACACTATGAATTGAGACATCTGACATCTTGTGTTTCTCAATGCAACACAATATCAGGTATATAATATTACTGTGTTAAATGTCAGCTAAGTTAAATGATGCCATGTGGAAATTTGGCATACAGAGGATGAACAGTCAATTGTTATGCATAAATGTCATGAGTATTTAATAGACTTGTAAACGATTCAGTGATAATGAAAAATTTAAATATACCCATCTCTAGATGTGAGAAAGCAAATTAAAAATCCACAAACTAATGTGTATCTGTAGTATACTGCTGTATACTTTCCCTGAGGAGACAACCCTAAATGCCTGTTCACCTCAGATGAGGCTCAGATGGCTGATCAAAGCAAGTTCAGCTAGGGTAAAGTTTATTGGGGTTACTTAGCAGAGTATGGTGGCTAAAAGGCAGCTTAAAAGCCTATCTCAGCATGGGGATAAACTCAGAAGGCTATATATATCCTTGTACCCAACTTAGAGGCAGCTCCACTGAAAAGGCTCCGTTCTTTGAGCAATTGTATACTGCTCTTGTAATCTAGGTAAAATAGCCTATGAATCTTATAACTTTCTTCAGCTTCTAGAACTTCTAAACTTTGTTATCCCAAGTCTTTATGAGGCCTTCCCCTCTCCAGGAGACAATACTTCAATTCATAATGAGTAGCTATATCACATACACCAAGTTAAAAAGTGGTAAAAAGAACTTAAATCATTTTAGAGAATAGGATGATGTTAACCTTTGGTGAAGAGTATGGATGGGAATGGCAGCTTCTAGAATTTAGGGCATTAGCAATATTCCATTTCTTTACATGATGGGTAGCTTACATATTTTTTTTTTTACGTAATTTATGTCTAAGACATAAAAACTTTAATAAAAGGTCCAAACAAAAATTTAGCCTATATTATCATAGAGTATTTGAACTGGGAGAGAAAGAGAAAGTATATGGGTAAAACAGTAATAGAGGTAAAAAGGAAGAGAAAGAAGAGGAAGAAAAAGAGGAAGAGAAAGCAGCAGCAGCACTAGCAGCAAAAGGGCACTGGATAGAGTTGGCAGAAAAGCCTAAAAGGGAGGTAGGTTTCCTGGCCTCTGATTCATGGAACTTTCTTGCAGCTAACTGGTCTTTTCTGGAAATGGAAATAAGACTAGGGGAATTCTAATTCATGCACTATGAACACAATCTGATTTAGTATGACATATGGCAACATAATTTACAGGTTGATAAATACAGAGAATGAATCAATCAGTAGTGACCCCAAGTTGGGGATGGGGAAGGTTAAAGGAGACAAAATAGGTATGTGCAAATTTAAAATTGTAATGAATAACATGGACTAAAGTTAATAAACTAGTATTACGGTAGGGAGAGAGATCTTAGCTACTCTTTAAAAAAATTACTATGTACAAAAAGAGATAATATGTAATTATCTTATTACCTGTATGCATACCATAATATATTGGGGAGAAAAACATTCAGGGAGATTGGGGAGATGTTTTAATGGATGAATATTTGCAGTACAAGCAAGAGAGCCTGCATTTGAATCCTTTGCATTCACACAAAGACAATATGTGTCTGTAACCAGAGCATTTTGTGGGGCAGAGACAGGTAAATCGTGAGATCTTGCTGGTCAGTTAGTCAAAAACAGCAACCTTCAAGTCAATAGGAGACCTCATCTCAAAGCAGTAAGACTTGAGACCTTAATGTGTGCAAAACACACACACACACACACACACACACACACACACACACACACACACACACCTCTACTTGGAATTTATATATAGCACTTGTACTTTTAAATCTTGGATGAACTATAGTCTTTTCAGATGAAAACTTATGATGCATTAGTATTACAGATTCACTTCTGAATCTGTACTACAGTCTGAATCTGAACTACAGTCCCCCTTCTATTTTAAGTAAGTATATTGTACTCGTGCATTCTTGAAGGAAAGTATATTTTAGAGTATTGCTTTATATTAAACATACCTTTTAAAATGCTATTTTTAGTTATGAATTGTGTGTCTGTGTGGTGTCATATGTGAGTACATTTGCTTGTGGAGTCTAGAAGATATCGGATTTCCTGGACTTGGATGGAGTTTTAGGCTTGTAAGATGCTTGACACTGAATGTTGAAAATTAAACCTGGGTCCTCCGGAAGAGCAATATATGCTGGTAACCAATGACCAATCTCTCCAACCCATTAAACTTATCTTTGGTTTCACACACAGTTATGAATATCTCTTTTGAGACAGGGCGTGTGTAACCATGGCTGTCCTGGAACACATGCTGTATCTAGTTGGTCTCAAGGTCAGAGATCTGTCTACCTCAGCCTCCCAAGTGCTGGGATTAAAGGCATATACCACCTCTATGCAGCTGATTATCTTATAATAGTCTTTATGTTCATTAGTAATCAATCTTTCTGCCTGTTGGTATTAAAATGTTTAGTCATTTAAAAAAAAATAGGCCATACATCATTGGTTTGACTAGGGCAGTTCCTTTTCATAGCAGTTGTCCAACCCAACTATTAACAGTGCTCTTTTAGTCTGAAGGTTTAGGTTCTATCAGATATTGCCAACTTAATTATAGGTTATTAAGTTTAAAGATACCTTGAGCTTGGTAAAGAAAAATTCAAACAGGATAAGTCCTTAATACTAACACAATGGTAGACTAAGGATTAAGCAATTCCTAGTTCTCTAGTAAGAAGTACAATTTGGAATGGGACTGCAAAGAGATACTTTGGCTTCTGATTTAAATAACCTACAACCCTTAATGCAAATTACACAATCTCCATTTGCCTCAATTTACTTGTATATAATGATGAGGTCAAACCAGGGCTAAATGGAAGGAAATATCATTTCCTTCAAATCTCCCCCCCCCCCATTCCAGTCAACCCTGCTCGCTCCAGCCAGCCCCACTTGCTCCAGCAGTCCCCTTTCGGCCCTGCTTGCTCCGCAGGCCCTGTTCACTCCGGCCGTCCCCTTCGGCCCTGCTCACTCCTGTCAGCCTCGCTCCGGTCCAAGGATTTGTTTCTTATTATTATTCATAAGTACACTGTAGCTGACTTCAGACGCACCAGAGGAGGGCGTCAGATCTCATTGCAGGTGGTTGTAAGCCACCATGTGGTTGCTGGGATTTGAACTCATCCTCTTTGGAAGAACAGTAGGGTGCTCTTACCCACTGAGCCATCTCACCAGCCCCCTTCAAATCTTTCTATCATGTAAGTCCATGACAGAAATACTGAAGTCCTGACAATGTCAATTCTCATTTTCTTGTTCAATTTTTAAAAAACAAAACATCATATGTTTAGGTAGCATACACACACACACACACACACACACACACACACACACCACACAAAGATCAGTGATTAACTTGAGGTAATGTTCTCTTCCCACCATGTTGAGTTCTGGTGATCAAACACAGGTTGCCACTCTTATGGCAAGTGCTCTTCCTTCATCATAGCACTACATATGGTTTTATAGATAATTTGCTAGACACCAAGGAGTAGCAACTTAAATTTCTTATCTGGAGTTCCTAGAAAGACCAAAACCAATCCATGTCTCTCAAAACTAATACCTTTCTCAGTAATCATGTTATTTCACCGAAGTAGCTCTGGTAAATATCACCAACAATCAAATGGCAACCCAAAGCCAACTGGCTAGTCCTTTTCTTTGTGGTATAGCATCGTTATTTTTTTCAAAAACTTCTAGCCTAACTATACCTTAAGTATTATACTCCTTTGTATCCTGTCTTTTATGTGCTGATATTTGTATTGGGCATTTAACCAACCTGTTTTCTCATCTGACAGTCCCTGTATTATCTTTTTGGTCTTTAGCAACACCTCAAAGAACATTCAGCTATACTTGTGGTCTAGGTTACACCTTAATTTCAGGCATCAAATTGCTACTTTTACAGTTAAATCTAGTGCCTGCAGAACTTCTCACATGTTATCACCTATTCTGGCTAGAAGTACCCTTGCTTATGTGAAAAACTGTAGAGAGCCGTTCTGAGCACTGACAGCATTAACCATTAAGAAATGGCACTGGCATCCAGCATTCTCACATATGATCCTTGGAATGTGCTTTGTCCTGGGGGAAAAGCGCGTGAGTCACAGAGTCCATGCCCGGGACGATTTGGGTTTATGGCTTTGCAGCCAATCCTATGGGAACACGCTGCCCTAGGGCTACCTCAGGGGATATAAGAGGCCGAGCCCTCCGGGGGCTCTCACTCTTCTCTTCTCTTCTCTTCTCTTCTCTTCTCTTCTCTTCTCTTCTCTTCTCTTCTCTTCTCTTCTCTTCTCTTCTCTTCTCTTCTCTTCGCTCTCTATTCCCTCTCTCTCGCTCTCTTTCTTCCTCTCTCTCTTTCTTCCTCTCTTTTCTTTCTCTCTTTTGGATCATCTTCAATAATAAAGGATGCCACAGACGGATCTCTTGCATGTGTCCACGTGAGTTCTTGCAGGCGAGAACGAACGCGGTTTACAAAAAACCTACTTGGTCTTACAGATTTGGTCTTTAAAATTTGAAGTTCAAGCCTGTATCACCTCTTCCTTCTGAACTTTAGAAATATCAAGTTGCAATGCAGAGAAGATGAAAAGGGCAATAAAGGTAGGTATGCTAGTATAAGCTTGTAATGTCTGTGCTCAGGAGGCTGAGGGTTATGAGTTCAAAGTCAATATAAGAAACACAGTGCACAAAACTAATAAACAGGCAGGGAGAGCACTGTAAACTCAATGTTCTTTAGCTTAAATCTAATAGATGGTTTCACATTAACTACAAGATCACATTAACTACAAATGCAAACATTCCATATGGCAAAAATAGCTTTCCAATGCTGAGTCTTTAGCTCTTTTCAAACTGTCTTTTGCCATTCCTTCAACCTCAGCCACATTTGGAATTCCCAAATCAGCTTGTCCTGTTAGGTATGACAATGCTGAAATGCATGCCCCAATGTCACTCCTGCTAGTTGATCTCTAAGTTCCCAGAAAATAAATATATATATATATATATATATATATATATATATATATATATATATTCCTTCCTAGAGGTATATAAAAAGGCTAGAAAGCAGGAATCACATTTTACTCATACATGTGATAAATATGTAGAAATGAAAATCCACGTAATTTTATGGCATGGCACATATGTATCCCTATCAGACACACAATAAAAACAGTATTTCATATCTAGGAGACACCTCATTTCACTTAAGATGCTATATTATTTGGTTCTTAATTTTGATTAGTCAATTACTAGTACTTTGAAAGGTCCTAATTATCAGTTCACTGTTTTGTAAATGTGACTTTGGTTTTATTTTAAAATGTAAACTTAGAATTTGGTATTAATTTAACTTAAATAATAGGTTAGGCAAATCAAATTGCAATACTAATGCTCATTAAAAGTAACCTTGAATCAGTGCCAATGAGAAAAGAATTTTGTTGGCACTTGGATCAATATCTGCTTTGTTATTTATATATTATGGAATGAGCTTCTTTCTCAATGCATATGCTATGATGCAAATTTGTTTCATCTGGATATTGTGTGATTTAATGGACTTAACTATGTTAAAAAGTAAAGAAAGCAAAACCACCTTCTAAAACCTGAAAAATACAAATCATAAAGACTGTTAGTTGAAGTAAAGCGTTTACAAAGACCTTCACTCATCTATTTAAGAATAATATTGACTTGACTTCTACTTCCTATCTCCATATTTCTATTTTTACTTATTCAAAGACTAAGTTCCTAAGCAAGAATCTTGATATATTTATTCAAACGTGGATTACATAAATTTCTCTTATATAGATGTAAGACAACACATTCATCTTGACAAAACTTTACCTTAACATAGTCACACAAGATATGTCAGTAAGACTAGAACAAAAAACTAGAACAAAGTAAGAACAGTTAGGTGGAATTTTGTTTCTTGAAAAGTTGGCTTAGAATTTTTTGTTCACAAAAGTGTTACTTTCTTATATCAGTCTGTTGGACTTTCTTGATAGCTTATTTTCAGAAATTAACCATTTAAAATATTTGTAGTTAAACATCTGGATCAGTATTTGGATAAATGATTTGGAATAATTGCTTCCTGAAATAATAAGAAATGAATGCCAATAGACATTCAATGTTTACTAAGTTATTAACCAACTGAATAAAATATCTCTATACTTTCAGTTCTTGAATTACTCCTAAGACATACTCTAAAAAATATCTGAAAAGATAATGTATTCACCCCAATGGTCCAGCAGATAAGACTAGATATGAACCCACCCACCCACCCATCCATCCACCCTACTCTTTACTTACAGCATTCTCTATGCTTCTTCCCTAATTTGGTGGAAAATTCTTAAGAACTATATTCTAAAATAAAAATGTGTCCCAAAGTACTTCAGAAAATGGTACAAATGGAAGGTGCCATTATTTAAAAAAAAGAAAAAAGAAAAATAAAAAAGAAATCCTAGCATTGACTAGCAGTAATCTGTGAGTGGTAACATAATCCCACTCCACTGTCATGTATGCAGAAAGGCATGAGGTTTCAAAAACTCCCTAACATTAAAAAATAAGCCTTTTAGGCCCCTTGGTACTGCAATCTTTATATGCCCCAATACAGGGGAACGCCAGGGCCAAGAAGTGGGAGTGGGTAGGCAGGGGAGCAGGGAGGGGGGAGGGGACTTTCGGAATAGCATTTCAAATGTAAATTAAGAAAATATCTAATAAAAAATTGGAAAAAATAAGCCTCTTAATTAATTTGTATTCTAAAACACGGCCCTTCATCCTGGAAATTTTTTCCTCATAAAAAATGATGAGTTATGTATAGGATTTGAAAAGCCTGTATTAAAACTGCCTTTAAAGTTTTAAGTTCAATTACTATTTGTTTCCTATCATATTACATTTGGAAGATTTTTTTTTTTGTCTGTAATTGCAGTAGTTGCAATTTAACAATAAATCAGTCTGACATTTTAGGTCTTGAGGATACATACCATATATATTTCTTTAAAAATAATCATACTTTTTGTGAGCAATACTTTACAGTAGACACCTCAAAAATCTACCATAGATGTGAAACTTAAAACAAGAAAAATTCAAGTTCTAAATCTTTATACATATATATCTAGATTTCTATATATATTATATATACAGATATAAGTATATATAAAATATATATAATCAGATTTGAAAATTGAACAAAAATTGGGCACTGTACATAAATTCTTTTTAAAACTCAAACAATAGAAAACTCTTTAAACATTAAACAATTTTAATAAAAGTTTCTGTACAAGGCTAAGCAGTTTTTATTTACTCATAGAAAATGTAATAGGAGTAGTGTTTGAAATTACAGAACTCCTTAAAATTTCAATGGCAGGTAAATCTGGAAAAAATAACAGCATTCCATTCACAAATATTTTCAGGCAATAAATATGTATTTATAAATAGTGTAAATCTACATCAAGATTAGAAACAAAAATCACAATTCTGAAGTTTATTTCTTAGTCTATGTGCAATCCATTATCTTTGTGATGTTGCTGTTAATTTTTTTTAATGTTTTATTTGGGAACCAAAAGTATTACGATCATAGTTTCAAAACAAGACAGAAAATCATGAAAGCAGTAAAAAAAGTTTCTTACTTAACTTTTCACATTAAAAAAAAAAAAAGTTGACCAAAGAAAGACTAAATATTGCTAACTACCTTACAAAGAAATGACCAGCTAGGCTAGTTTTTTCCCCCACCTCCCCAAGTAAAATTCTGAAAGGGAAAAGATAGGTGAAAACAAAATCATTAGCTCAGAAATTGAGAAATATAAAAGAGGTTGTCTTCAAGTCAGTAGTCTGTATGATGTTGCCAGTTGTCAGATATATACAAAACGTGGTAATTATTATGTTTTATTTTTTCTGAAGTTCAGCTAATTAGCTTTATGAGAGTCCTGGCTTAGGAGCAGTACTCTCCCGTCCAGTTGGTTGACACTCCACACTTGGAAGGTTGCATAGACACAGTTTTCAGCCAGCAGCCTTATAAGATAGCTACAAATAGCAGTGGTGCAGAACAGGGTTACTTCCTGAATAGCAGAAAAGGTCTCATGTTTAATGTCCATGGAACAATATCAAGATGAGGCGGATGGTAATGGAGGAGCCTGGAAATAAAAGCAAAGCAGACTATTTTGGTATACTCATTTGTTAGTTGTGCTCCTTGATTCACAGCTGCAAATATATATGTTGGTTTATGAAACTGGCCCAAATTATTCTCTGTTAAAGTTCAACAGCCTTGCTACACAACGAATCAGTACAACTTCCCTTAAGATCTCCCACCTGGACACCTTTTGTAAGAATCTTTTGTAAGACCATCTTTTGTTTTACTGTGCCTCCAAAATCTTTTGGAATATTATTTAGTTTACCACTTTTTATGTATTGCTTTCTTTGACAGGGCTTTACAAAATCAACTTATCAAATTAATTACAATATTACTAGTGACTGCCTTCAGTGATCTAAGGCAGGTAATACTTTTTTTTGGGGGGGGGGGGGAGTATAAATTCCAGGTGATTTTCTTTTTTCTTGAAGCAATCCTGAAGACCATCCAAATGAAAATACCAGGAGCTAAACTTCAAAAGCTAGGTTTTGATTACATGTATGTGGAAAGTATTGGAAAAAAAGAAAAATTCATAAATTATGTCTGTAGTTCTAGTCAGATCTGCTTTGAGTAAAATGCTTCCTGTATCTGCTGCTTGCAATAAAAAACTTTGTGATTTGTAAGTATACTTGAATTTCATAAGGTTATACCACATGCCAGGAAGTTAAACACTTCTCAAATACTCCCACGAGATTAAAACATCTGCCAGTACACAATTTTAAACAAATTCAATTAGCCCTAAAAGCAGAAGTATATTTCAAAGCATACTCACGCTGCTTTATTTTGTAGGCACTATTTAAGCAAACATTTCACCAGCCAAGATGAAACAATATGAAAATCATGATAGCATTGTAAAACATACAGCCTTAACAATTATTTTTAGGCTGGTCTCTTCAAGAAGCAAGGCAAAAGTGATATGTCAATTTTATAGGAATAAGTACTTGGAAAAGGTGGTAGAAGCAATATAAATATACTCTCATGTAGTATCTTGATAAGCAAAAAGAAAATCTACATATTTCATTACCTCCTATTTATCAGGTAGCAGAGCAAATACTACTGCCTCCCAACTGATCTAATGTACTCACATGTTGATTTCACTTACTAATGTAAATTGGTCATAGACTTGCATCAGATCCTCCATTTTGTACTGTTCTAGCACCACAAAATTTTCCAGATTCCCACTTGTTTTTCGTGCACAATCTTGGCAATGTACTATGTAGGTTTTTCGAGAATTACTCTCATTAGTGACAAAAAGCAGATCAAAAACCTCCACCTGTTTTACACAAATGAAAAATGGGGTCAACAGATATGATAGTGTTTATTGTACTGCTTCTGTGTTATAGTCTTCTACTTTAAAAAACTGTACAGTTAAAAGATGTGGGGGGTTGGAGGAAGCGAGCAGGGGTGTTAGACTGAGACTGAAAATGTTTATATTGCACCTCAAGACATGAGAGCAATCATATTAAGGTGAATGAAAGAAATTGATGGTATAACTATGACAATTCTTCTATTTTTGGTTGTGAGCATAGCCTTTAACAGCTGAGCCATTTCTCCAGCCCAACCATGATAATTCTAATACAACTTAATTAAAAATTTTACTAAATACCAGTTTACTTTTCTTTTAAATCAAAACATTAGTATACAATTTGTCAAGTGATCACTATTTTCTTTGCATGTTTCCTTGACAGAATCCATCACAGGCAACCATATAGACTGAGCTCTTTAAATACAAAGACCGTGTTCATATTTCCACTGCCAGAGCACGTCATAGTACCTAGTGCTTACTAAAACCTCAAAATACACCTGTGAAATGAATGAATATAATCTAATTATTTTACAAATGAAGAAACTGGCAAGTAACAGTGAGTAAGTATTTATTATAAGCATTATGTTAAAAGTAAGAGTTTTTGAAACATTAGAAATAATATATCTGTCTTAAAATAACCTTGTATATGATTCATCCTCAGATATTTTTTCAAGGTATAAGACACATTTATTTCTTCGTTAATTTCCTCTGACTACCTTATACACCATTAAAATACTCAATGAATTAAGTCATTTAAAATTAAAGTCAACAACAGAATTAGCAAAGTTCAAAGTTTGGAACAGATCATCAATGCCCCCATCTGTAATTTTTCTTAAACTTCTTCAAAGATAGGAAATTATCAATGAGAATGAGCCAACTCAAAATTCCAGAGTTTACCATATTTCTCATTATCATTAATGGGCAACAACATGAGCCTAAAAAGAATGGAGCTAGAAAATATGTCAGTATTCTTCAACTTATCCCTCATTTCTACCTTTTAATAAGTTACCTCATGGTTTTCATCTTATAGATCAGTGTTTTTCAACCTGTGGGTTGTGACCCCTTTGGGGGTCGAATGACCCTTTCACCTTAGGCAGCCCCTAAAGGTCTGCCTAAGATCATCAGAAAATACATATATACATTACAATTTATAACAGTAGCAAAATTACAGTTATGAAATAGTAATGAAAATAATTTTAAGGTTGGAGGTCACCACTACATGAGGAACCATATTCCATATTAGTCCTCACAGCATTAGGAAGGCTGAGAAATACTTTTTTTACTTTAAAATTTCTATACCATTTTAACAATTCATTGCCATGTTTTAGTCTAGCATATGTGGCAAAGGAATTATCTCTCACAAGATTGCTATGATGTATCTTATTTTTTCTATTCTTTCTGTTTTTCTGTCTGAAACAGATACTGTCTTTTTTGACTTTTCAAATGTTTCTGGTGAATTCAATGACTTTGGAATACTTATCACATTATTTGACAGCTTCATGATACATCAAAAGCTACATGTCACTTAGATTTTATGAGAAGAAACTGTACTGTCAGTATTATAGCCACATGGGACTAGCTAACCTTTCTTCTAAAGCTATTCCATTTCTCTACTCATGGTATTTCTGACAGTCAACCTGTATTCTCACTATAGTTTGTATATAACCTTCTGAAATCACACTCATCCTTCAAGAAAGGGATAAAGCTATGGATTTGTTGTTGTTTTCGTAAGTCCTTACTGCCAATAACAGAAAGGAAAACTAAACTACATCAATTATTTCCTTCTCTGCATTTTTGTACGAAGCTCACCTTCATATTCATTATAATCTGATATACATTACTTATTAGTTGAATGTAATTTATCCTCTCCAAATAGATTTCAAGTTTTTCAGACCAGGTATAACTTTGTTGTTGTTTCCCTTGCAAGCCTTAGCCACAGCAGAAGATTGATAAGTCAAATGTGAACTCCACCAGAGAACTGAACACCAAAGCCCACTGGGCTATACCGAACTCAGCACAGTTTAAAGGCATCTGTGTACATCTAAATTGTTCCTAATCTAAAATGTCCCAATTTTCATTGTTGGTTATATGTGTTCATATTTCCACTGCCAGAGCACGTCATAGTACCTAGTGCTTACTAAAACCTCAAAATACACCTGTGAAATGAATGAATATAATCTAATTATTTTACAAATGAAGAAACTGGCAAGTAACAGTGAGTAAGTATTTATTATAAGCGTTATATATTATATAACAGATATATTATTTCTAATGTTTCAAACGACTCTATAGTGGATACTGTTAAGGTAAACAAATAATGAGATATAACACCATTAAATATTAATATCTGATGAGAAAATATTAAAACTATATATAATGCTAATCAAAGTAAAATGCACTACCAAAAAAAAAGATTAAAAAACAAAACTTTTTATAAACTGTAGGCAAAAACGATGACTTACCTCACAAATACTACAATAATGAGCTGGTTCTTCCTTCGACCGCCCGTGCCATATGATCTCTTTTCCTGCAGCAATTAGAGCTTCTCTCAATGTCTGACATTGCTTCAGCGTTCTCAGAAGACAATACCTAATATAGGAGAAAATTACTCATTACTAGCAGCCAAATATTACATACTTTTCACCTAAGAGATATACCAATTAAAAATAATGCCAAGAGATTTGCTTCTAACATCCATTTTTCTTTTGTTGTATGTCTTCTGCTCTCCACTCCCAGATTATTTTTGGAATCTGCTAGCTAAAGATGGCATATAACTCACTATGTATTTGAAAATGGACTCAAAGTGTGGCAATTAATCAATCCCATCTCGGATTTCCAACTGCTTTTAAATAGGTGTGAGCTACCATGCTCAGCTCATTTGTCAAAATTTTCAGATATTATCAGATTAAAAAAAAATAGAACAAGGACTAGAGAGATGGCTCAGTGGTCAAGAGCACTGACTGCTCTTCTGGAGATCCTGAGTTCAATTCCCAGCAACTGCATGCTTACAACCATCTATAATGGGATCTAATGCCCTCTTTTGGTGTGTCTTAAGACAGCTGCTGTGTACTCATATGAATTACAAAAAAATAGAACAAATGATAAACAGCTCCAAGGACGACAATATCAAGTCATTTATAGTTGAAATTGATATCTGAATATCACAACATAAAGGTCTTAATATATAAAACTCTCCTTGTTTGAGTTACTAATGTGGGTTCTTATCTGGCCAAATCAATTAACCTCTTCAAGAATCATCTTCCCCACCCTTAAAGTCAGGGGTTGAAATACTAGATATGAACACTTATGATTCTACATAGGCAGAAAGGCACATCATCTCTAGTTACCCCACCTAAACATTTATTAACATCATCATCTGTGTACTTGCTTTTTTAACTACCATGAGCAGAGAAAAATTTATAAATTCATTAACTACAAGATACAAAAACCTGGTTTAACGATTGCAGAAGAGAATCAAACTTAAGATGACATAGTATAATCCATTTATAGTAACACAACTCAACTTTTGTTGTAATTTATACCTTTTTTAATTCTTAAAATTTGTGCTGATTTTCCTAGTTTGCTATCATTACTTGGAACTGCTAAATTCTTTCTCTCCTGTAAATCTTAGCGCTCAGGTTTTCCATTAGAACTGAGTGGCTGAACTAGATGACTCTTTAAAAGCAATTTGAAAGAAAAGGTTTATCAACTGAGTATCATCTTGACAGCAAAAGTCTTATCTATTCTATTTGCTATTTTGCTGCCATATGCAGTAGGTGTTCAATTGTTCTTGATTGTCAAACAATTAAAATTCAAGATAATAGTATATTTATCTTCAACTTACCCATAAATATTAATCCTTGGGAGGTACGACTTACTTAATACATATATAACAAAACCTAATTATAAACTTACTTAATAGATAACAATGTCAACTTTAGTATTGCAGGCTTTCTTTAAAGATCATATTCCAAGAAATTCACTGAATTTAGTTTTTAAAATCTTTGTAGGTTTAATTTATTAAAAAAAAAAAAAAAACAACTAATGCTTTAGGCTATGGTTATATGTCAAAGCAGTTTTCAGAGAGTAAGGATATACATGTATATATTTAGAGTGCCAAATAAATTAGCAACTAAAAGCTTTTATCACAGCAAAATTTAAGCCTTTGGCTTCTGCTGTCTTCTCTCCTTGTGTTCCATACAGTCCACTTCTAAGGGCATACATGCTACTTAAGTGTTATATGAAGAACTACTAAATAGTATGTCCCTTTTTTTCCCCCTGAGAATGCTTAAATTTTATTATTAATTATAATCTAATCTTTTTTTATATTCCAGTCTTTATCCTTTACACTTTTTACATCCTTTATCTTTATCCTTGTACACCCTGTGAATTTTCCACATCCCACTCACCCCCTACCCCTGTCTCCAAGAGGATGTCCAAGCAGAAAGAGTCAGATGCAGATATTTACACCCAACCAATGGACAGAAGCTGCTGACCCGGACAGCGATCCCAAAGGAAGACCAGCAGTTTCACCTAACCTGGACCCCGGAGATCTCTGACACTGAGCTTCCAACCAGGCAGCATACAACAGCTGATATGAGGCCCCTAACATATATACAGCAGAGGACTTTCGGGTATGGACTCAGTCAGAGAAGATACACCTAACCCTGAAGAGATTTGGGGTCCCAGGGAGTGAGAAGGTCTGGTGGGTAGGAGATGGGGGGGTAGCATTTTCCTTCTTAAGAAAATAATGCCTGAACTGCAGATATCTATGGTTTCAAATTCAATCATGCTTCTATACAGAAAAAAAAAAAAAAAAAAAGAAAAATAGGTAGGAAGAATATATCTGGTATTTCATTTGCATTATAATAAAATTAAGTTTCTTAATTGCTCTGTGTATTACAAGTGGATGAAACTTGGGGCCTCAGTACAACTGAATTTATATGGGGGAAAAAAGGGAGAGCCCCTAGACTAGTTGAATTAAGATTTGTAAAAGCAGAGATCTCAAGCTTCTGCAGTCTCATACTTTCTCATGTCGTACTCTCACACCGTCTAGATCCCCCAATGTACTCCCATCCTGAAACACAGAGCCTTCAATCTGTAGAGTATTATTTCAGTCTTTACCTATAGAATGAACCTTCATCTCTAATGTACTAACTGCTTTGGTAATTTAACTACAGTTAGAGAGGATGTCAGAATAGTCTCCTTTTGCAATCATAGCTCTCTAATTTTTATTGTGTTATATGACTCTTAGAAAAATCTTAATTTTCTGACTATATTTACAAACGACACTTTTTCATTGCTTTTATATTTTATACCACTGAAATTTTGTGTTCAGCGGTTGAAATAGACAATTTAGAAAGACAAACAATGAATAGGCTGAAAACAAGATGTGACTTAACTGGATTGAGATTCAAGGAAAAGCCTCTAGGGAAGGTATAGAAATATCATTCAGGGCTAAAAAAATAACTAGTTTTACTTTGATTAACCATAGATTTTTAATTCTATTTAAACATGAGTATATTAAAGAGCAAATAAATAAATAAACAAAAATTAAAGTTCTCATTACCTTTTAATTTTAATAGGCCTACCAGAAGCAATTAAGATTTCATTTTACTAAGAATCACAAAATAAATCAGTAGCAGAAAATTACAAAATTTCCTAAGATAAAAAAAAATTTTTTTAAGTATATTTTAGGGATAGGGTCAGATTATTTTAGCAGCTAGAGAAAGATGACTCTTCAACAATCAAATCTAGCTTTTTAATTGTTTGGATGAAAGAACTATGTAAAAGGCAGAAAAAATAAGATTGTAGGTACCACTGGATACCTATCAAACCCAAAAAGTAAATAAATGTAGAAAGGAGGTTACAAAATTTCAAACTAGAAGTTGGAAGAAAAAGAATAAATAAGTTTAGGGTGGACAGCAATGTGTTACACATAAATTCATTTAAGAGTGGAGAGCTGAATCCAGAGCTTGGACTCATGACATTCTGCTATATCTAAACATCAGTGCCTTGCTTAGACATCAAAAAGCTTCCTCTTACAGTAGGTGGGAACTGACAAAGAGGGTCACAATTGACCAATGTGCAGAAAATGAGAGATTTGGGTATAATCAGTTCTAAATGGAATATCTTCATTAATAGATTATAAGAATCACAGGGGAAGGAATGAGTGAATCCAAGGAAATAGTATCTTACATACAACAGGTCTGATGCACATAGGAACTCAAAGATACTCCCACTGACAGCACACAAATGTTCAAGACAAACAAGGTCATAGTCCTTAGAGGGAGAAGTGGACACAGGCTCCCTCCCACACCTAATCAAAAAAAAGCATCTGCTATTGATATCTGCTTGCAAAGAAAAAAATTGTTTTCTGTAATAAAGTATCACATTAACTACTCTTCAGAGTAGGACCTATGCCCAGTAGTAGATGAACAACACAAAAAGAAATTTTGGCTCATATTTCTTTGCTTGAGCATTTTCTGTCTTACTGGGATTTTTCTTTGTTTTTTTTTTAAGAGAGAAAGGGCATAAAGCCAGGTGGATAAAGGGGTGGAAAGGAGTTGGAAGAGAAAAAGCATGCTCAGAAAATAGTATATGAAAAAAATTGTTTTCAAAGAGACAGAGAGAGACAGAGAGAGAGAGAGACAGACAGAGACACTAACACTAACAAATTGAAGGGTAAAAAAGTAAACAAGGGGAAAGGAATGTCTTCTTCCTGAAAGGTATCTCTGTTCATTCATTTATTATATATATAGTGTTCTGCCTGAATATATGCCTACATGCTAGATGGTTATAAGCCACCATGTGGTCGCTGGGAACTGAACTCGGGACCTCTGGAAGAGCAGACAGCACTCTTAAAATTTTGTTCCATCTCTCCAGTTCCCTGAAAGGCAAATACCTTAATGGTTGTTTTTACTAGCAGTATAATCTACTGTTCGTCTGAACATAGAAGAATGCAAGATTTAAAATAACAAGACTTTAGAAAACTCTAATGGACTTATTTTATTTCTTTTATTCTATTTACTTAGGTGTACTAATTGGATATATCCATAAATCCTTAGTGACTAGCCCAGAGCCTGCAGTCAGTCACAAAATATTCATTAAATGAAAGAACGAGGGCAAGATAAAAAGTAAAAAACTTTTTTATCACTTTTTTTATATCACTTTATATCAATGACTAAATGTACTGTAAAAAGACATCTTATGAACCAAGGCCTAGGGGCTTATACTTGTGGTTATTAGCATTTTCAGTTAAAAACATAATGAGGAACGAAATCAGGAGCCAACAATTAGACATTTTGCAGTGTCAGGTAAGAGAACAGGAAAATACAGGTGTTCAAGACTTCACAACACTAAAGAAGAAAGAGGATAAATCTGAAGGAACCCAGAAGGATAGCAGGTATGATGGGATTATGATAAACCAATAAAAGGTCAAAACTGGTGATTGTTTAAAATTATGGAAGATTGGTTATAAATTATACACTATTGGAAGAAAATAGCCTTCTTTAGATTCATTTTACATCACTGCACTACTCAATCTATTAGCACAAGTCCTGTGAGTTTTGATCACACAACAGTACCCAGTTTGATTACTTTCTCCATCTTCACATGCAAATCTCTTCCAAGTTGGCCTAAACTACTTCAACCACTCTCCTTATATCGAACCTTGCTGTTTGTAGTTTGTTCTCCACAAACCAACCATGTCTATTTTCTTACAGTGGAGTTAATACTATTTTCCTCTCCTGCTTAAAATCCTCTGATGGCGAGCAGCAACATTTAGAACCAATATATACGTCTTACCATGTCCCAAAAGTTCATGGACAAACTTCATTTTGTTATGTTGTTCAAATCACTAGCGCTTTTCCTTTCTGTTGCTCTAGTCATACTGGCTTTTTTGTCCCATAAGTAGTCTGTACTTTCCCTCTAGATCTGAAACATTCTATCCCCAGATTTTTGTATTATCCCTCATTATTTATATATAAGCACTCTAAATTCACCTTCAGTCTCAGATACTCTCCTTCATCCCTCTGGTAAAAGGATCATTTTTATAATTTCTACCCAAATATTTTTCACCTGAATCTTATTCATACAAACACGTCACCTTTCAGACCTCTTGCTTGGTAGTCTCTCCCTACTAGAGACCATCAGAACTTATGCCATTCAAAAACAGCAAATTCATCTTTATACCACTGGTTCTCAAACAGTTGTTGAATAGGTATTTAGAGAACGGAGACAAAATGGGAGGTGAACTAGAGACATTTGTAAAGAAATTTAAAATAAAGATAAGAATTTTTAAGAAGTTGTTGGATGATCAGAAATTCTGAATGTTAAAAGAGGACTCCTGTGTTAAGTAGGAATTGTGACTTTAATTCCTTTAAAAAATTGTTTCTAATTATGAAACCCTAATCAATCCAAAATGTAATGAACCACTTTCAATCTGTGATGTCACTCTTCCTTCTGTGACTAAAAAGCAGATGTTTAATATTACAATTAAAATTCTACTGAGAAATCAAATAATTCAGAGAAGAATGGGGAAGTACTAAAAAGTCAATCTTCTGACATAGAATAATTTATACCTTTATTCTTTTTAAAGGCATAGTGGGCTATTTGGAAGGGGAAAGTAGTTGTAACAAGCAGAATCTCATATTTTGCTAGACTTCTGGATCATCTTGTTTTAATGTAATTCTATATAATGTAATATAATTCTAAGGGGGGGGGGTAGTGTTTAACAGTCATCCTGCCCCATAAGAGTTTAGTACAACAATTTTAGAAATTACTTACTTAATCATTTCAAAAAGCTTTGGATCTGAAACCTTGATATTTCGTGCCATATTCCAGGAAAGATGAACCATGGGTACTATTGACTTTACATTTTGCAACTTGTTCCATTCATAGCGTTCCACTGCTAACTTATACTGACAGGCTGAGGAGAAAAACAAATCACAAACCAAAACCATGAAAAGATGTGAAGAGAACCATTATTACACCTCATGAAAATCTCAAGTCACTAAAACTATATGTATATAACTGCTATTTTTATTATTGGTTTTTTGAGACAGGGTTTCTTTGTGTAGACTTGGCTGTACTAGAACTCACTCTGTAAACCAGGCTGGCCTTGAACTTCCAGATCCACCTCTCAAATGTTGAGATTAAAGGCATGTGCCACCACCTCCCTGCTTACAAAAATTTTTGTTTTGTGATAATTATGGTAATAGCATCAGTAGTAATCATATAGAGAGTGCTTCCTATGTGTATAATTAATTTTTATCCATTATCTCATTTAATTCTTAAAATTTCCTTATTGGTTTTACTATCATCCCTAGATGAAAAAAAATCAAGGACTAGAAAAATTAAGTAACTTGCCCTAGCTTATAAAACTAAGTCCTGGTTCAAATTCAGGTCTTTCTGGATCCAAATGCCACATTCTTAACTTTAAGGCAATACTACCTAAGGGTAGGTGCTAACTGTTTTACATACAACTTAACATAGAAGGAAAACCTAGAAGAATGTATTTGTAATTATTTATTTTTCTCCCTTAAGAGAAAACCTTTATAAAACAAAATTGAGGACTCTAAAAAGTAATTACAAGTACATTTTCCATGTATAAAAAAGTATATAAACTTTTAAGTCTTTCATTTGTTAAGGATCTAGGGCTTTGGACTTTTAATAGTTAGCTAACATTCAACTTTTATACTAAAAAGGAGACATTTCTTATTTAAAAAAAGATATTTATTTATTTATTTAAGGTTAGATCTTTTTCCAAGTATATGTTTTAAAATACCTGTAAGTGGACCAACATTCCAAGCAATATTGTTGCACCAGCCAATAGCTTGAACCCAATGAACAGTGCCAGCATTTATCCAGACCAGATCTCCAGGTCGCTGAATAAACCTATACACTGGAACATTTGCTTCATAAAGATCTTCAAGGTTGGGCCACCAAGAACCCATTAAGAAATTCAAATTATTTCTGAAATAAGAAAAACAGTACAAATGAGTCAAGGACTCTAATATAAATTCTTTATAAAATAAAAAAAAAGTTTTGTTTTTTAATGATAATTCATTTCAATAAGGCTTAACTGATAGTATAACAAAAACTGCTACATGTATGTAAAGAGTGAAATTAATTAAAGTACAGGAATATATCTAAAGACAGCTGAAATTCCTTTCTCTACAATCCAAGGAGAATCTGTAGCTACTCTAAAATAGCACATACTTTTATTCTAATTTCATTTCACTAAGGTCCCTCCCTACTTTTAGACACCAAACCCTTCTATTCTTGCAGTACCTGGAAATCACTAAGTGACAGAGGATGAAGATAAATTCACTTAAATTCATAAACAAGAACACTATGTACCAGAAAACCCACTCAAGAAAGAGTCTCTCCTGCTGCTTTGAGTCAAGTAAAGGGGAATAAGTTGTCAACTTCTAAATGGTTTTGAAGATCAGCTAATTAAAACTATGCACTTGAAAACAAACATATATATATATATATATATATATATATATATATATATATATATATATATATATATATATCACTCACAATAGCCAAGACCACCCCTATGACCACCACCTTGGAAACATTCTATAGATCCTATTACTAATCTACTTTAATATTTTACTGGTTATTCATAATGTACATTTGAAAAATTATATAGTAACTTTTCCTATAAAAGAAATTTATACACTTTAATAACCACTTCAAATTTTATATTTTGGGGAAAGAAGAATTTATATAGTGGAAGTATTTGCTTAAAATCTAAGAAGTAACCTTTACTTTATAACTTGGGGTAAAGTATGTGGCAAAGTACATATTGAGTCATAACACATAACTATGACCCTGCTGATAGTTTTTACCAACAAATGTTATTGGAAGATAGATATTACCATTTATTTACATATGATCAATGATTGTTTTTTGTTATAACACAATTGTGAAAGAAACCACACAATCTGCAAACTATCTATTATCCAAGATTATATGGGAAAAACCCTTGACCTAAAATAGAACTCCAGTATCTCTCTTTTTCCTCTTTTCTTATTTAAAAAAAAAAAAAAAAAAAAAAATCGGGGCTGGCAAGATAGCTCAGCTAGTAACAAATACCTGCTATTAAGCCTGAAATTTCAGGGCTGACAAGGTGGCTAGGTTGGTACAAGTACCTGCCACCAAGCCTGAGGACCTTAGTTAGATCCCTGGGCCCCACCATGGTAAAAGGAGAAAAGAGGCCCTACGCACCCCTAATCGTGTATTCTCATGTTTGTTCTCTTATCTCTCTAAACAAACAAATAAAAACTTTGTAAACTGCTAGGCAACTCTCTGAAACTTTAGAACACATTGCTAATGACACCCTAAATGAAAGGGGATAGATAAGACTGGCTAGATGTTTGTGATAAGGGTATGCAAATAAAGCTCTCTATAAAACAAAAATGGTTATTAGCACATATCCTAACACTTTCAACCTTGTGCTACCATCATAAAAGTAAACAGGCAAACAACCTTAATTAATCAACAGAATTAATAGTCTACAAATTATGGTATAAAGTAGAGGAATTTACTTCATCAATACATTTGAATCTGTAAGATTCTGAATCTGGTTTCCTTGAATTGAATGAAACAAATGTTAGTGAAGAAATTATAAGATGATTATTTCTCTTATTTACATGAAAAGACACTTTGGGACCTTAATCTTTTTTCATTTATGATATGTGTCATAATTACCCAAATATTTACAGCAAGGATTTTTAAAGCAAAGTAAAAAGTTACATGTTAGTATGAAAAATGTCTATAGTTCGCTTCAAATTTCATATATATACATTTGCAGTAACTTCCCTCCTCCTAAATTTAACTGAGATGGGAACAAATATCACATGCTAATTTATGCTTTTAATTTTTAATTAATAATTTTCTAATTTTATTAGTGAATGAAAATACCAGGAGCTTATACAATTGAGTGCCTTTTAGAAAAAAAGAACACAGTTCTATCTAGAGACATTAAATTTAAATCAAATTTTAAAAATCCGAAGTACTCTTAACATGAGACATAACACACAAATAAAGGAAGACTATTTCTAGGATCAAAAAAGAAAAGATTCAGCATGCACTTTCTTTGATTATCAAAACAAAATCTGAAGGAGTTAATTAAATTTTATAAAAAGTATTCAGAAGAAAAATTGTCACTTTTAAGAAAAATTTATATCATGATGACATGGCAAAGATTATTATATTCAAGTTTTAGTTATTCCTAACAATAAGCATGTTCAATTGCAGAATTTCTTCCACTTTCTAAAATATTAAGAAAAAAATTTTCTTGGAATACATGCCTTTTAAAAAGGTATTTGAATGTATATTTTAAAGAAATGAAAATAATTAGAATTTTCTAAATTTATGCCTATTAGTATATTTCATAGAACAGTTTCAGGATACCTTTACTATAAGTTTTCTAGTAACATAAAATTATAGGTTTGGAATAATTCAATTTAACATAAGATTTCCACTAAATTGTAACCAAAAGCTAACTACATATCCACATTAGGGTACCAGTTTAGTAAGCTGTCCTTTGTAGATACTGTTTTCTAGTATTTATATTTAAAGAAAATTTAGTATGAAAACCTACTTTTCACAGAAGTCATTCAAAACACCCCAGTAGCCTTCAGGAACAACAAACCATTCACAGTCACCTGGGCCAATATTTATATTAACTGAACAGAAGTTGTTATTTTCTTGATGACCTAAAGGTGAAAAAGAAATCAACATACAATTAATTCTATAGAAAATGTGTCCTTAAACATGAAACTTTTAAAATGTTAATAGAATATGTTAAAGATTCAGTTCTTTTGCCTTTTGTGTTGAGCCTGGTTTCATGATTGTGTTTGGTGAACTACTCCTAACTTATTAAGGACTAGCATGGAAGGGAAAATAGAGTTTAGGCTCTGATAGACTGCTTGGCTAAGATATAGCATTAACCCAAGCAAGTTATTAAAGCATTTTAAGCACACTCTCCTTATATATAAGAACAAATATTAACATTTCTATAAAAGTGCTATTTTGAAGATGAGTGAAATAATAATTAGAATGGTGCCTAATAATATATATATTTGTTATAAATGTCATTTCTTTTTTTTTTTTTCATTGTGAATAAAGCCTGGGTTTGTTGTTGTTTGGTTTTTGGTTTTTTCCCGAGACAGGGTTTCTCTGTGTAGCCCTGGATGTCCTGGAACTCACTTTGTAGACCAGGCTGGCCTCGAACTCAGAAATCCACCTGTCTCTGCCTCCCAAGTGCTGGGATTAAAGGCATGCACCACCACAACTCAGCTTAAAGCCTTGTTTTTAAAATAACTACTTGGGCTGGAGAGATGGCTCAGAGGTGAAGAGTCTATGCTGCTCTTATAGAAAGTACTTATGTTTGATCTCAAAAACCACAATAGGTAGCTCTAAGGGGTTTTGGCACCTCTGGGCTCCGTGGATACCTGCACTCATGAGCACATACGTACCCATACAATTAAAAATAATAAAATAAAGCCGGGCGGTGGTGGCACACGCCTTTAATCCCAGCACTCGGGAGGCAGAGGCAGGTGGATTTCTGAGTTTGAGGCCAGCATGGTCTACAAAGTGAGTTCCAGGAGAGCCAGGGCTATACAGAGAAACCCTGTCTCAAAAAACCAAAAAAACAAAACAACAAAAAACAAAACAAAATACCCCCCCCCAAAACAACAAAAACCCAAAAATAAATAAATAAATAAATAATAAATCCATGCAGAATAATATAAAATAAATATAATAATATATATTATTTTAAATATATATTATTTTATAAAATATAATAATAATATAAAATAAAACAGCTATTATCAAGGAGGAAAGAAAAGGCAAAATAGGGAATCCTCACCTCATATGAAGATTAACTTTATCAGAATTCAGGGAGATCATAACAGGTTTACTATAATGCAGTAAATGCTTGACCAAAAAAAAAGGTGACTTAAAGCTAGTAGACATTTAGAGTATAATACTTTACATCTTGCCTTTCCTAGAATTCTAGTTGAGTGACATAAAATACTTAAAATCTGCATTTCTGGTGTAGTGCCCCTCATCCCTCGTTTGTTCTAGATGGAATACAGTCAAATCTCTTTCTAAGAAACAGTATTTTATTTGCATTATTCTCATCTAATTGAGAATTCAGGAAAGAACAGAAGCTTATTGTTTCACTTATCTCGGGACAAATATAATGATAGTCAGTAGTTATTATAAGTAGATATTTGGAAATTCCCCCATAGTATGAACTCTAAATATAATCAGAGATTCCATGACTGTATCATATATATAAAAATCTTTAAGGGTGGGGCTGGCAAGATGAATCAGCGGGTAAGAGCACTGACTACTCTTCCAAAGGTCCTGAGTTCAAATCCCAGCAACCACATGGTGGTTCACAACCATCTGTAATGAGAGCTGACGTCCTCTTCTGGTGTATCTAAGACAGCTACAGTGTACTTACATATAATAATAAATAAATTAAAAAAAAAACTTTGTAAGGGTAAAGACAGCCTTAGGACAACCTTAGAGTTTAAAATATATATGCCTGATATAAAGAAACCTATAACAGATATAACTGTTTAATACAACCATTTAATACAAACACATGCAAAATGATACTTTTTATATTGTACTGATGAAAACATATACATTTCTGAAACACCATGCTATCTAATACTGATGACTTTTTGAAATGTGAACTGGTAGGGGCAGCAATTGCATACTAGACACTGGATTTCAAATATCGGGTACAAAAAATGTTTATATTTTAAATAGTAGAGGGAAAAATTAACAGTTTACTTTTTTCTACTTTAATGTATCAAAGTAATTATATATGATTTATATTGTATTGAATACCACTACCTTAACAAACTTCTTCAGATAATTAGAGAGAATGTGAAGAAAATGGTTACCAACATATATCAGATAGGGGATTAATATGTAGAAATCTATAAAGAACTAAAAATGTTAAAATCCTCTTCCTCCTCATCCAACCAATAAATAAACTAGAAGTAAGGTTTCGAACATGAAACCAATATATATATATATATATATATATATATATATATGGTAAATGAATACCTAAGTGCTCAGTATCCTTAAATAATAGAAAAATGATACAAAAATACTCAATAAAATTCTCACTAACCCAATCTAAGAACATATCAAAATAATCATGCACAATCAAGTAGGCTTCATCCCAGGGATGCAGGGATGGTTCACTATACAGAAATCCATCAATGAAATCCACTACATAAACAAATTCAAAGAAAAAAAAACCCACATGATCATTTCAGTAGATGCTGAAAAAGCATTTGACAAAATTCAACATCCCTTCATGTTAAAAGTCTTGGAAAGATCAGGAATTCAAGGCCCATACCTAAACATAGTAAAAGCAATCTACAGCAAACCAGTAGCCAGCATCAAACTAAATGGAGAGAAACTTGAAGCAACCCCACTAAGATCAGGGACTAGACAAGACTAGACAAGGCTGCCCACTCTCTCCCTACCTATTCAATATAGTACTTGAAGTTCTAGCTACAGCAATTAGATGACCAAAGGTGGTCAAAGGAATATAACTGGAAAGGAAAAAGTCAAACTATCACTATTTGCAGATGATATGATAGTATACTTAAGTGACCCCAAAAATTCCACCACAGAACTCCTACAGCTGATAAGCAACTTCAGCAAAGTGGCTGGATATGAAATTAACTCAAACAAATCAGCAGCCTTCCTACACTCAAACGATAAACAGGCTGAGAAAGAAATTAGGGAAACAACACCCTTCAAAATAGTCACAAATAATATAAAATGCCTTGGTGTGAATCTAACTGAGCAAGTGAAAGATCTGTATGATAAGAAAGAACTTCAAGTGTCTGAAGAAAGACACTAAAGACCTTGGAAGATGTAAAGACCTCCCATGCTCATGGATTGGCAGGATTAATATAGTAAAAATGACCATCTTGCCAAAAGCAATTTACAGATTCAATGTAATCCCCCATCAAATTTCCAACTCAATTCTTCAGAGTTAGAAAGAGCATTTCTCAAATTCATTTGAATAACAAAAAAGGACAGCAAAAAACTGCTCTCAACAATAAAAGAACATCTGGAGAAATCACCATCTCTCACCTCAAGCTGTACTGCAGAGCAATGGTGATTAAAAACTGAATGGTATTCGTACAGTGACAGGTAGACAGATCAGTCAGTGGAATAGAATTGAAGACCCAGAAATGAACCTACACCTATGGTCACTTGATCTTTGACAAAGAAGCTAAAACCATCCAGTGGAAAAAAGACAGCATTTTCAAAAAATGGTGCTGGCACAACTGGCGATGAGCATGTAGAAGAATGAGAATTGATACATTCTTATCTCCTTGTACAAAGCTCAAGTCTAGGTGGACCAAGGAACTCCACATAAAACCAGACACTGAAATTTATAGAGGAGAAAGTATGGAAGAGCCTCGAAGATATGGGCACAGGGGAAAAAAATTCCTGAACAGAACACCAATGCATTGTGCTATAAGATCAAGAATCGATAAATGGGACCTCATCAACTTGCAAAGCTTCTGTAAGGCAAAGGGTGCTGTCTGCAGGACCAAAATGCAACCAACAGATATTTCCCAGTCCTTGAGAATTCTTATATATAAAGAATTCAAGAAGTTAGACTCCAGAGAACCAAATAACTGCTTTAAAAATGTGGAAACAGTTAAACAGAGAATTCTCAACTGAGGAAACGAGAATGGCTGAGAAGTACCGGAAGAAATGTTCAATATTCTTAGTCATCAGAGAAGTGCAAATCAAAACAACCATGAGACTCTACCTCACACAGTCAGAACAGCTAAGACCAATCAGATGACAGCTGATGTGGAGAATGTGGAGAAAGAGGAACACTCCTCCATTGCTAGTGGGATTGCAAGCTGGTACAACCACTCTGCAAATCAGTCTGGTGGTTCCTCAGAAAATTGGACATAGTACTACCTGAGGACACCTGAGGATACCTGGGCATATATCCAGAAGATGTTCCAACATGTAATAAGGACATATGCTTCACTATGTTCATAGCAGCCATATTTATAATAGCCAGAAGCTGGAAAGAACCCAGATGTCCTCAACAGAGGAATGGATACAGAAAATGCAGTACATTTACACAATAAAGTACTACTCAGCTATTAAAAACAATGACTTCATAAAATTTGCAGACAAATGGATGGATCTAGAAAATATCATCCTGAGTGAGGTAACTCAGTCACAAAAGAACACACATGGTATGTACTCACTGATAAGTGGGTATGAGGCAAAGAGCATGGAATACCCATGATACAACTCATAGACCACATGAAGCTCAAAAGGAAGACCTAAGAGTGGATGTTTCAGTTCTACTTGGGGGAACAAAATAATCAAGGAAAGTAGAGGGTGGGAGAGACTTGGAGGAAGACAAGAAGGGGGGGGGGGGAAAGAGGGCGAAGAACCAGGTATGGGAGGACATGGAGATGTACAGAGGGTCAGGAAATTGAACAGACCTATGTAGCAATGAGGGATTGGGAACTGGGAATAACAACCAGTAAGTCCAGGATGCTAGGAAAGCGCACAGGGATGACATTAGCTGAAATATCCCACAAAGGGGAGGGAGAACCTGTCAAGACCATATCCAGAGGTTAGACAAGCTTCTCCTTCACCCCCTGGTTGAGGGATAGGGCAACCCACCAACCATCTCCAAAATTTTAACCCAGAATTGCTACTATCTAAAGGAAATACAGAAACAAAGAATGGAACAGAGACTGAAGGAAAGGCCATCCAGAGACTGTCCCACCTGGGAATCCATCCCACATGCAGACACCAAACCCAGACACTATGGCTAATGCCAAGAAGTGCTTGCTGACTGGAGCCTGATACAGCTGTCTCCTGAGAGGCTCTGCCAGATCCTAATCAATACAGATGCAGATTCTCACAGCCAACCATCAGACTAAGCACAGGGAACCCAATGGAGGAGTTAGAGGAAGGACTGAAGGAGCTGAAGGGGCCTTATCTGGCATCAATGGGAGGGGAGGTCCTTGGTCCTGTGAAGGTTTGATGCCCTAATGTAGAGGAATGCTAGGGCGGTGAGGCAGGAGTAGATGGGTGGGTGGGGAGAGCACCCTCATAGAAGCAGGGTAAGGGGGAACGGGCTAGGAGGTTTGCAGGGGGGAAACCAGGAAATGGGACAATATTTGAAATATAAATAATTTAAAATAAAATAAAAGAGAAAATAGTTAAGGATAATATAGTATATAAAAAATATCTTTTGAAATTGTTATGAAGATGACACTATCTCATAAATATATAACTAATATTAATTAATTACTTATTAACTCACTGTTGGCTAAACATAAAATTATTGGATAGAATTTTTTCTCAGTTCTATTTGCTTTTAATAATGTGTATGAATTCTAAAATGGGATTTTGGTTTTTATAAGATATGAGATTATAATATACATTTAAAAATTTAATGCATATGCCCATTATTTTAGTCAATATTATTGAGAAAAATAAGCAAAGACTAAATGAAGAAATCTCTCTCAGAGGAAAACATCAATACTGGAAATATATCATTTTTCAATTTTATGTAATATGTATGAATTGCAATAGAAATAACAGCACATAAAAAAAATCGAAATTACAACCTTCATAGGAAAATGTATAAAGTTGGAGATTATGTTGCTACATGAAGTGAGCAGACTTAAAGAACAAGTATGTTTTCTCTCATGTATGAAATCTAAATTACATTTTTAAACTTTTATTAAAAATGACTTAAAGAAGATAATAAGATGTTAAGATTTCTAGTGCAGTTACTTGGTGATTTTCAGAACCTTCTAATGCCACCCCTCACCCCCCAACCAAATAAAACTTTACTAACAGGGGAAAGGAGCATGGGAGTCCAAGGCGAATGAGAACTGAGCAGGTAAAAATGCTTGGTATCAATCAAGCTGAACAACCAGTGGTCAAACCTCCACAGATACACGTGGTAAAAGGATAGAAACTGACTCAGGAAATTTATATTCTGACTTTTACATATGTGCCATGGCACATATACACAGGTTAGTGCAAGAATATATAGACACATACAATAAACATGTCTAATGATGGAGCATAAAGTAGAACATGGTTCTCTGGACAATTTATGCCAGAATATTTGTGTGTGTGTGTGTGTGTGTGTGTGTGTGTGTGTGTGTGTGTGTTGTTTGTTGTCTTAGAAATACTCAGTCTCAGACCTTATTTTCCAAAGATTAATTACAAAGGAAAGTAATCTAGCCTGCCAGAAAAAGAAAACAATGATCTATACTAATCGAAATCAAAATATTCTATTTTGTAATGATTCTTAAACAAATTCATTAAGGAACAAAGAAAGAAAGCATTCTGGTTTTCAGTAATGTATACTTAAACATTTGAAGTTGAAACATGTGACAGATACTTTTTCCTTATCAGTAACTGTCCTAATTAATTGATGCTAGGATTATAGTGATCACTAAATATTTCAAACATTATTCTAAAATTTCATGTCAGCCCTTGGGCCCCAAGGACAGTATATTATTGGTTGATTTACTTTATATTAAGTGCTTTTGAAACTATCAATTACAACTTAACTAGAGGACTGTAACCACAGTTTCTTTTTAAAACCAAATAGAATGGAATAGATGGAAAAATATGTTTTTTAAGTGTTATATATTAGATACACAATAAGCAACAATATAAAATAAGTACATAAATTATGATTGTTTTTTTTAAACTGTTATGAAACACTGTATCCCTACCATTCTCAGAAGTATGCAAGAACAACAGTTGTTGGGCTAGAGGGTGCTCTAAATTTTTCAGAAGAAATCATTAATCATTAGGATTAGATTTGAAGGATATCAAAAGGAAGAAATTCTGACCTAAGTCCTGATAAAAGCATCAAATCTTACAAGATCAGTCCTTTTAGTTCTATTAATTTTAGTAGAAAGATGTTTAGTTTCTTTCTTTACATGGAAAGATGAAAAAAGCTTCATCTTTTATGAGACAGTAATTCATAAAATTTACCTGGTGTTCTGCTTCCTGGAACTTTCATGTATAGCTGAACTGTGTTCATGCCCAGTATAGTATGACCAACGTGGCTTAGAAGATTTCCTGCAGATACAACTCTCACGAAGGCAGGAAGTTTAGTCAGCTCATGTAGCTGTAACTTCCATCTATAAAGAAATAAGAGTAAAACCCTGATATAAATATTTGTGGATGTTATGAATTTACTAAAAGTTCCTATGTTTCAATCAGAAAAATCTATATTTTACTTTCATGAAAGAAATAATGGAATATATAAATTAACTTCCAATGGAAAACAGTATTAAAATTATAGGCCGAGTACATAAATAAATGAAAAAAAAACTGTCATAAAATCAGGGTCTTTGTTTTTTGAAAAAAGCATGAAACAATATTACTATTAAAAAATAGTTTAGCTATAAAAGCTCGTAAAATTATTTAGTTTGACCTCATGTCAATTTAGGAAAATGCTAAGAAACAAAATAGAAAAAATTGTAAACAATTCTCAGACAAAGCAAGGCCATTTCTGTTCATCAGCTCACATAATTATCACAAGGACTTACTTTTTGTCATCAGACAGGTCAATGTTGGTCCCAAATTTAATGGTTTTAAAAGGTCCTTTTCTTCTTTTCCCAGAACTTAAAAACAAAGAGGAAAATTACAAGCACATCTTTTAAACAGAACTATTAAGTGGAAATGAAAAATTACTGACTTATCTGATGATGTAGATTCATTGTCTGAGTGGTCTTTATGGTGACTTCTTTTCTCATTTTCTTCCTAAAAAAATCAGAAAAGGGCATTTTAGCTTACAATTCCACACAACTGGTTAATCTTTCCTTTATGTCACTACAGATTCATAGTACCTCTATTTGTAAGAAGAGAAAAACTGATGTAATTCACTGTAACACAATGCAATGTGCAGGACAGATTTTACTAGATGAATATTTTTTGTAGGAGTAGAAAGGGACAGTGGAAAACTGTGCTGAGTAGTTTATGTCAATTTGACACAAGCCAGAGTTATCTGAAAGGAGGAAACTTCAATTGAGAAAATGCCTCCAAAATATCTGGCTGTAGGACACTTTCTTCATTAGTGATTGATGGAGGAAGGCCTGGTTCATTGTTAGTGGTATCTCACCCAAGCTGTTGGTCCTGGGTTCTAAATAAATCGGGTTGCCATGAGGAGTAAGCTAATACACAGTACCCCTCCATACCCTCCCCATCAGCTCCTGTCTCTAGGTTTCTGCACTGTTTGGTTTCCTGTTCTGACTGTGCTTGATGATGGTGTGATATGGAAATGTAAGCCAAATAAACCCTTTCCTCTCCAAGTTGATTTAGGTCACAGTGCTTTATCAAAGAAATTGAAACCATAAATAAGATAGTAATCCAAATTTGTAAGTTCATGTATAAATGTTGTCTTGACTGAAAATGTGAGCTCAGTGCAACATTTTAAATATTTTAAAAGAGATAAGCAAATCTAATGAATGACAAACTCAAGACTTTCAGTCACACAGGAAATTAAATTTCCTGGTAGGATATGTGAACAAACAATTTAGCACAAAGCAGTATTTCAAAGAGCTCACTTCTATGGATGTTTTATATTCATTTTGTGGAAGAACTCACAAAGTTCTTGTTATACTACTACATGATTTTAATAATGTTTCAATGATGTAAGATCTAGAGGGATGTTTTAGTAATAATTTTGATTAGTCTCAAAATTCATATTTAAAATATAAATATATACATATATGTTGAAATTATATAATAATGTCTTATGTTTATTATATCTTGTTTCTACCTCTTCCTCAGCACTTTTTTTTTTTATATGACTGGAAAGAAAGACACTTTCTCAAAGGGTTGCCTACCTGGTAATATTAAACTGGCAGAAGAAAAGAAAATGCAAGCATACAAGAATAAGCATAAAGCAAACTCAAGACAGATGTAGGCACCAAATCAGTGATTCAAGATTTGTTTTCCAGGAAATATTTGCCAGGTCTAAAAATGCTTTAGAGAAGACATGGATGCTGTTAAATAGCCTTACAACAAAGAACTGTTCAACCCAAAGTGTCAATGGTACTGAAGAAACCTTGCTTTAATCATAAATAACTCAGATAACCTAGGAAACATTTTACTAGATAGTAATTCCCTCTCTACAAATTTTTTACTGAATCAACTCATATGTTTGCTTAAAGTAAAGTAGGTAGCACTTACAAGGTATTTAATGTAATATAATGAAATCTGATATTTACAAAAGTAATGTCTTCTTTCAAAGCTACAAAATGAAATAATTTTTAAATCTCTAAAAATAATCTCTAGGAAGCAAATACTTACTCTCAATGATTCTTGGAACGAGGAGGCCTGGTACTGAGCATATTTAGCAATTGTAGTATGAGATCTATTACTTTCACAGTGCCAGATTTTCTTAGTTCCAGTAGGGTCCCAATTTTCATCTGCTGGTTGTAATAACTGTGTCCTCACTTCTACCATATGTTCATTGTTAGCTTCCACCAAAGTTTTAGTAGAGAAAAGTCCCAAGTCTTAATAAGTAAGCCATAAATAAATAAAACGAGTCAGTAAAAGCAAAACAAAAATGCACCCCACTTCTGCCTTTTCTTTCAAAGACGAAGCATTTTATGGTACTATATCCATTTCTCCTAAAAACCAACCAGGTCATTTATATACTTTGAAGGCCTGGGCATACCTAATGCTCATGTTATTCAAATAGAGAATGGGTCGAGTCCAATGGTCAAACTTTCACATTCTTAATTTTTGTAGGTGCTAGCAAATACTAATGGGGCTATAGTATAGTACTTGATGAGTACTTACACTTTATATTCAAAATTCTCATAGTAGTTCAACATCAGTCATTAGATAAAAATATAAGCTAAATAAAAAAGTATCCTAAATTGCCAGCAACTAAAACTATGACCATTATAGATTCAAATCATGGACTCAAAAATAATCAAAATTCCCCATCCATATTAAAATGAAAATATGTGGATGTATGAGTGGTGATTGGAGGGGGGGTGGGAGGGGAGGTGGTGTACCAGACTTCTTTACTGGTGCTTTAAAAGGTTAAAAGACAGCATATATAGAAAACATTTTTCTTTTTACTTAAAAGCATACCTAATTTAAGAGCTCCAGCAAGGCCACGTATTACTGTAACAGGGTTGTTTGGGTTTGTACAAAATTGATGTAATGGAGGAAAGAAAGCATCACGTTTATTTTCCAACTGTAAAGTTAAAATATATGGTTATATCTTAGGAAAATACAGCTTTTTAACTTAAATATTATGCCTTATACTTATTTCCTATATAGCTACTTTATTTCATGCATTCATTTTTTTCTATTTTCTAGTATTTTTGCACTTCGATTTTAACTGTGACTAAATAGCAACCACATACATTTTTGTATACTATATGTTGAACAAATTAGTTAGCTGAAATTACATTTAAACTTCAAAACCAAAGTGAGGATTATTGAACCTCAAGAAGCAATCAAGAAGCATGAGTGGGTGAGTAGAAAGAACAGCTCAGAGGTAGAATTTGCTTGGCCTCAAAGGCCTCCACAGAGAGTAATATCACCAAATATGGGCTGGGTTCTAAGTCAATGGTAGAATGTTTATCTGAACATTCAGGGGGCTCTTAAGTTTTATCTCCAATACTACCCATATTGAAAAACTACAAAATTTAAAAAGTTAAAAACCGTGATAAGTTGGAAATGGTGGCAGTCACAGTACTCGGGAGGCAGAAGTGGGCCTCTCTGAATTTCAGGCTAGCTAGAGTGACAGAGTGAATCCTCTTGACCAAAAATGAAATCATCTTGGCCTGGATATGGCTCAGTGGATATAAGCACTTACTGTTCTTACAGAAGAAGGACCAGATTTTGATTCCTAGTCCTGCGGCTCACAACTACCCATAACTCCGGCTCCAGGGGCCACCTACTCTCACATGTATCTAATTCCATATTTGTAATTGAAAATAAGAAAAATAAATCTTAAAAAATTCTAAATGATAGCATATGTCTGGATGCAACATTATTCCTGTAGTTAAGTAAATAACTACAGTATCAGGCAAGATTAAAAGATAGCTAAAGAATGGAGTATATAACTCAATGGCAGAATACTTGACTAGCAAGCAAAAGAACCTAGGTTTTACTCCTAGCAAGGGAAAAAGAAGCAACAAATGAAGAGTTAGTGAGGGAAAAGACAGCTTGGTGATAGAATATTTTCATTAATATGTGTAAAAAGCAGAGTTTAATCCCAGTACCACCAAATTAACTGACTGATTATCCTGTCACATGACGTAACATGAACGAACCTTGAGGACATGATAAATGAAATAAGCTAATCATATTGAAATTCATGAAAACAGAATTATGACTTAAGCAGATGGGGAGAAGATGTTCAATGGGTAGACACTCTGGCAAAGTATGTAAGTTTTCAAGATAAGTTGTATAACAAGAGTATGTTTAATACTTCTTAACTATATATTCACAAAGGGTTGAGATGGAGACTTGTCATATGCTTAAAAATTCAGTGAAGAAATCAAAATTTCTCAAAGACAAAAATCATTTTCATAGATGTAAGACCATCCAAAGTATATTACCATAAGTTTATACGTATCTAACTTTTTTCTTGGAATAAGTTAATAAAGTAGTATCAGGATTTATTTGTGAAAAACACAATTAAGAATTGCTTTTATTGCCAGGCAGAGGCAGAGGCAGAGGCAGAGGCAGAGGCAGAGGCAGAGGCAGAGGCAGAGGCAGAGGCAGAGGCAGAGGCAGAGGCAGAGGCAGAGGCAGAGGCAGAGGCAGAGGCAGAGGCAGAGGCAGAGGCAGAGGCAGAGGCAGAGGGATTTCTGAGTTCGAGGCCAGCCTGATCTACAAAGTGAGTTCCAGGACAGTTAGGGCTACACAGAGAAACCCTGTCTCGAAAAAAAACATTAAAAAAAATTGCTTTTATTCAACACTTCAGACCAGATGCCTAAATTTCTATGAAATAAAACTGATAGTTTTAATGCTTAAAAAAAAAAGAAAAAGAAAAAACATAAAGATTTTTGTAACATGTATTCATCTATAATCATATTCTTTATTTTATAGACATGCTGGCTTAAAAATGCTTTTATGTAAATGAGTGTTTTGCCTCTATGCATGTATACCATGCATGTGCCTGGTACCCATGGAGGCCAGACAAGGGCAACTGGAGTTATGGATGGTCATATGAGCACAGGTAACTGAATCTGGATCTTCTGCAAGAGCAACAAATGCTCCTAACTGTTTAGCCATCTCTCCAGCTCCAATGACCACATTTTTAAAACACCCTTTTTTCTTTTCTGCCATTAAAGGTATTTCTTTTAACATGTGTACAAAACAGAGTGAATACTAAGGCCCATAAAATTGATAGATTTAAAACCCAGTTTACTTAAAAAAAAAAAAAAAAGTTAAATAGTTCCAAGTAGCTTTTGTTTAATACTGCTCTGTGAGCTGTGCACAGATAACCTGGTTCCCGGTCGAGCACAGGCCTTGAACCCCGGTGACTGGTAGGTAGGTAGTGACTTCTGCCTATGAGGGATGGCAGGTGCTCAGCCATGCCCCCTGAGCCCCTGGTGCCTGTTGCAGCCACAGCCTCCCCCAGCCCCCCCACCCCCAGGTGTGTGTTTATCAGCCATGTAGACAATGCGCTAGGCTCCTGGTATTCTGTCTGGACTCCACTCCCACAGTTACCTGGCAGCATCCAGGTAGGCTCAGCCCAGGATAAAAGGGGCTATTTGTCCCCTCTTCTCTTTCTTACTCTGTTTCTCTTACTCTCTTGCTCCTGCCTTAATCTTACCCTCTTGCTTTCCATCTCTCCCCATCCCCTTCCACCCTCTCTCCATCTGACCATGGCCAGCCTCTACTTCCGTACTATTTCCCTCTCTCTGCCTTTCTACAATAAATACCTTAAAACCATGGACTGTCTCTTCTCATCGTTGCTAGTGCAATGGAGCAGGTGGTCTTCTAGAGAGCTGTGCGCCTAACCTCCTGCCACAGGTCTCCCTGCACTCCCAGACTCAGATTCCACCACCCCAAGCCGCCCGCCCAAGGACTCTCATGTCCTTGTGGTAATCAGCCAGAGCACTCCTCCTGCCCTTTTACCCTTGGCCCAGGGCCAGAGCCTGCCTGCAGGCCCACACTCTGTTCTCAGTTCTTCTGTGGCATTCAGAGGCGTCTGCAGTGCCCAAGAGTAAGAACCTGCCAATCTTGGCCTCTGCGCAAGCCCGGACGCCGGACATGGGACCCCATTCTGACCTATAATGCTAAAAATTAAGCCAGTGAAAATATTTCTCACTTATTTTAATATACCTTATAATTACAGAGGAACTATGGGAATAGTAGCAATGTTATAAAATACATGCCCAGAATGGCAAAGTACTAGGTTCAGTCTCCAGCACAACAAAAACAAGACTAAACAACAATAAATTTGTAATATAAAAACAACTGAAAAGGTATTTGCAAAATATCACAAAATATCTTTAAATACATCTTTTTGTTGCCAAATAGTCACATGGCTGCCAATAACTATAATATTTGCTAAAGGGTATCTATGCTGACCTAAAAGATTTTTACAAAAGACATATAGAAGAAAACACTAACTTGGATGATTTCTAGTTAATTCAGACTCACATAAATGCTAGGTGTAGGTGGATTCAACTTGTCCTTTGGCAAGGGAGGGTGTGGTGAGGATGGTGGTCTTGGAGGCGGACATTTATCCAACAGAATGCTACTATTACACAGGCCGTTTTTACCTAGATTCCTTTAAAAAAAATAACAGGAAAGAAAAGAAAAATCAGTATTACATTTACATAGAAGGCAGAAAACGATTCTGAATTAAGTTATAATAGACACTTTCATAACTCCATGAATTTTGAATCTAGCAGAACAACAAAATTCTTCCTGCAAATATTTATTTTGATTCCTGGATCTTCCACTGAAGAAAACTAAAAGCTCAATATGTTGAGCATAAAAAACATTTCCTATTTTTTTTTTTTATGATTTCTTTATCTGAAGAACAAGTATGAATTCTAATTTCCTTTCAATTATCAGAATCTTTTCCATTCAAGGTTGGTACGTTAGCTCAACCAAGAAAAATTGCAAAGAGTTATATTAGCAGTTTTTTACTGTGCCTTAAAAATCTGCTTGTAAAAAATCAAGTCTGAAACAGAGAAAAATTTCTCTGAAATAACTGACACATATAATCATCTATATAAGAGAGTATAAACATTTACATATCAATCTTAATGCTGCAGACAGATGCAGGGCAGGTATGCTATTTTCTGAACAGTTTTACAATACCACAGGCCAGATAATAAAACTTTATCAAAATAGCCCAAAGTAGACAGAAAAGGAAGAAAAGTTATGGAATAAGATGGTTACAGAGAGAATTTAGAAACTATGTCATTTTAAATCGTTCTTTTTCCCATTCTGAAGTAACCATATTTAGTAGAGAAATAAAAAGCAAGTGTTTTGAGTAAAAGGACCTTTTAAAAAAATTTCCTGTTAAAAAGCTCCTAAGCCACTGATACCAGGTCTCTCATACTTGTATTATTTTCACCTGAGTTCTGGCATAAGCTAGTATCAACCAAACACCCCACTACTTTCAATCCCAAGAGCCTTTTGCTTTAAGCTTCAGAAGATTTGTTTCCTGCCTCTTCATTAAGTTAATGCCTAGATTGGTTAAAATAGTCCAAGTCCACCCCAGAGACTGATAAAAGTTTTGGTGCATTAAGTTATTTACAACATTAAGTGTCTATAATGAATTAAAATGACCTTTGTAAGTTTAACCCAAAATTATGAGAATGTACTCAAGTGAATGTCCAAATGTCCTCATTGACCTCAAAAATGAGATGGAAGAGTATCTTTCATAAGACATTAAGAAATATAGTAACTAGCCACTCCATAGCAAAAAATTTTATTAACAACAACAACAAAAAGCCTTTCCACACTGCTTATAACTTTTGGGACATAATATAGCTCTAGAATCTATCTCCAGTAAACAATTTTTATGACATCTCAGTTTCTCATTTTGTTTTGAAAGCAAATGTCTTGAGTCTACAAAGACTACAAAGACTGGATGAGGTAGTGAGCCCCTGCTTTAACTGAATAGAAGCAAAACTAGGAAAGGAGAGTAAAGACCAGATTAGTCAAGGCAGAGGCAGGCAGATAGAAGACAAGAGTAGTGGAATGTATCAAGGTACTGCATCTCAGTCAGCTATGGCTGTTAACTTAGACACTTAAAGGGGTTCAATGTTGAAATGAATGATAGTAACTTAAATACAAAAAAAGGTTAATGTTCCTAAATTAAAAATTTCTAAGGAAACAAATTTTAGAAATTAAGTGATCTTACGGTATGTTTTTAAAATTTTTAATTTAGAGATATATTAAATGCTGACATGATAAAAAAAATGACATTAATTTAAGACTGGGTAGATGTGGTGATGCACACCTTTAATCCCAGCACTAAGGAGGCAGAGGTAGAGGAAGGGGCCCCAAGGACAGTATATTATTGGTCGATTTACTTTATATTAAGTGCTTTTGAAACTGTCAGTTACAACTTAACTAGAGGACTGTATCCACAGTTTCTTTTTAAAACCAAATAGAATGGAAAGTGATATTAAGATTAATTTAAATTTATTTTAAATGAATTCTTCCCCCTATGCCAGTCCTATTCCACACTCCAAATAAGTAGTAAACTCTATAAAATAAAGTTTAATTTTATATAAACAATTAATGGTAGATTGAGGATGTATTCTAATAACAGAATATAAATAGCAAAAGACTTTTTTGTTCTCAACAGGACACTTACTACCTTCGAAGTGTTTGAGAGGGTTTATCCTTCAAAAACTAAAACAAAAAGTTAGCAGTCTGTTTTATCTCTCCATTGTCCCTTACTTTTCCTATCTCTTTATAACCTCTTCTAGAATCAAATAAATTGTAAACAGAGACTTACCTGGGCAATTGCTGAGGTCTATCCCTAGTCTAACATTTAACAGACTTTGTTTAAAATCAAGCAAATAATAGGCTTTTCTAGGCCTTGATTTTTAGCCAAATGTGATTGAGTCTTGTTTTTATCCCCAGAGCAGTCAACCACACTGAAGTCAACTGTAGTAACCAGTAGAGGGCAGTAACAGCACGTTCAGACATATTTCACAATCATTAGTAAGTATAAGCACAACATTCAAGCATTACCAAGCTGTGTTCAAACATTTACTGTGGATGACTGATTACACCATCTTTTATTTCCCAGACCTTGATCAGACAAATTGTCAAACACTTCACTCTGTGATTAACTTTACCACACTAACCTGCAAGCTTTCAGAACTTCTGCTGAGCTGGGATATATGGACACAGACATTGATGGTATGATCTGAGGACTAGGTCTGTGGCTAACTAGAAGCAGATCTGTTTTAATGGGGCTCTGAGAGTCTTCCATTCCTTCTCCATTAATTGTGTGCAACCCACTGTGAGGGCTGTTAAGGCTGGTAACACTGTTTGTGGTTGTCTGTCCAGTGGACTTAGGAGAAGGTGTTGCTGTGGAAATGGCTGAAGATGGTGAAGAGGCAACAGAATTATCAGTCTTTGTATGGACAGTTGGGTGGATGTTATTGACTTTGTCACAGGTTCCAGGACCCACATTGTTATTAGCTTTTCCCATCAACAAGGCAGAGAGCTGAGGATTGTCTGAACTTAGTAAACCTGGTGACTTAGAATCTCCATGGCTAGGACTGCAAACAGCATCTGCCATCACCTGATGGACATGATTAGGAAGTCCCTCAACACTGGCAGTGCTGTTAGGTGTCTCTCCAGTTTGCCTGCTTGTTTCAGGCACCATCATTGTGTTTCCTGAAGGCTTGCTCTCTTTGGTTAAGGTAATGCCTTGTTGTCCACCTGAGGTAGCAGTGAGAGAGGAGAGGTGATTGAGAGCAGCCCCCTGTGTTACTGAATTGCTAGGCAGGGTGGGATGTCCATTCTGATTCTGAATACCAGAGCCAGCTGCCTGGAGATGCTGGGAAGGCCCAGTGGAAGATAGAGGTCGTTCACCATTAGGACCTGCCAAATGTGAACTCTGACCTTTGTGAAGCCCCTAAAAAGAAAAAAGGATGGTTTAAATCTTATGTTAAACTGAGACCACACACAAAATTTTAAATATTAAATGTAAAGGCCACTAAAAATAAGTATCTTTATAATTTGACCCAATATCTAAATTTGTCAAAAAAGTACTTTCAGTTAGCTAAAAGAATTTCCCTAATTAGTATGGCATATATTAGTTTACAGAAAGCACAGAGAACTCTAAGCTTTAAAATAGGGATTTTCACTTCTAAAGTCAAATATGGATAGACATATAATAATCATTAATAATTAATCTATGAATATGACAAACCAAATAATGCATCTGTATTCTATTAAGAGATTAATATAGAAAGTAAATTAACTTTATCTTTAAATGTAAAAGTAAATATATTCATCCCTAATTCAATTACCACTAAAGTACCTATCCTATAGAGCAAAGTTTCTAAAATAGTTAAGACTCTACTAAAAAGCTTCCTCACTCGGTCAACCTCATATTTTATTTATATGTGTACAGAAATATACATTTTAAGTCTCTACCAATGACTTATTGAACATTGGAATTGGGAACTAATTTGATTGTTTACAACTTGTTATAATTTTAGATTTAAAAATTATGTGAGATTCATACATATTAGCATATTTCATCTTATATTCCCAATAACTGGACAAAGAAATTACAACTATATTATGAGTTGAGAATGACTTTAATAGCTGAGTTGAAAGCTTTTTGAAAAAAGATTTAATTTGGCAATAAGTTAAAGAATAAAAATTACATGACTATTAGGGGCTTTCCAGCAGCAATATTATAAAGCGACCTCATGAGGGAAAATTTTGACCCGATATTAGTCTAATATTTTTAGACAATTTTCTTACTTCATTATAACTATACTGTAAGGCTCCTAGGACTAGTGTTCCTTGCCATTTAGCCATGTACAGAAGCATGTGTCCTGCAAAATCATTGTGGTAGGGTAAAGTATTTTTTTCCTTGAGACAAAGTCTGGCTCTGTCACAGTCATGGATACCATGAACTTGAATTCTTCCTGCATCAGCTTCATGAATGCCAGGTTAGGATGAGATAAGATTTTTTTGTTTTAATGTTATCAGATTTCTAAAATAGGATTGAGTATTTTTGAAAATATCAGCAATTAAGCAAGCCTGGGATTTAGAAAGGAAGAAAATTAAGAGAACTATTCTTTACAATCATAACAAATGCTCTCCCTTATTTAACTGTTAATTATACTTTAGAACCTTAATAGGCATCTTAACAAATGTCTCATGTTATCCTTTTAAGTCTTTTAATGTTTAAAGATACTGAATTCCCCAAACACATCATCTCAAATAACAATTCTTTCCTCTATTTTATTAATCTTTCTACTGAATGTTTCCCATTAGCTTATACTATTATTTCTCATTTTAATTTAAAATACGAACAAAACCAAATTCTGAATTCTACTTCTCTTCTAGCTATATTATCCCTTATCTGTACAACCTACATGACTGCAGATGACTCATGGGAACAGTCTATACTTGCTACCTCCAGTTTTATCTATCCTTTCATCTTGAAGCCAACTACACAATTAGGCTTCAATCTGTAACAATCCAGTGAAACCAATCCTATTCAAAAGTTTCCAAATCATCCCTGTATAAAAACAGCAAATATTTGGATTTCACACCACATTTAGTGTGATGCAGTATTTGTTTATTTTTCTCCTACCCTTTAAAACTGCAACAAAGAAACACCACCCCTTAGATCCATACTACTAGAAAGGAGGAGGGAAAGTGGAGAAATGTACACCATAGGTTGTGGTATAATTTTGCTTGCATACTCTAATTTCTAAATGCCAGAAATATCGCCTTGGATGATCCATTTCTAGATCACCTTACTAGATTGTGGTGGTTTGAATAATGGCTTCTGTAGCCACAGAGATTTAAATGCATGGCACTGTTTGAAAGAATTAGGAGCTGTGGGCTCTGAGGTTTCAAAGCTTACTCCAAGCCTAGAGTCTCCCTCTTTCTGCTGCCCGTGAATTTGTAGAACTCTTCTCAGCACCATGTCTGCCAGTGTGCTGCCATGCTCCCTGCTATGATGATAATGAAATACAACGTCTGAAACTATGCAAACCTCAATGAAATGCTTTCTTCTATAAAAACTGTATGGTCACTATGCTTCTTCTCTGACTTAAGACATGGATCTAACAGCATTATTTGATATAACTTTGATATGTCATTCTTGAAAGGCAAGATACCTCACACCTTAATCCTTTACTCTTGTCCTGTTAGTTCTTTAATTGCCTGCCTGGCAAATTGGATGTTGTGATTCAATTTTGAATTCTTTTCCCAATCGGCTTCCACCCATTTGTGATCATACCCAATTACTGTTCTAGCTTTTTAAGACAGCTTAAAATGGGGCTCTTCACTCTCATACTCCATTTAGGCATTTTATTCTCTTCGACTCATTCTGTCTATACCCAGATGTTGACTACTATCTACTACTACTATAAAGATAGGGATTTTGCTTCTGATGCCAGTATAAGTTAGAAGTTGTCTTGGGGTTTAAAAAATATAGTTTAATTTTTTCTTCATTGGTAAATCTTCCAGACTGTCTATCTGCAGAAATTATCCAGGACAGAAAATATATACATGTATACTGAATTGAAACATAGCAACAATACTGTAGGACTATATGATTCCTATAAAAACAATTCCTCAAACACTTACCATACATAAACAAAATAAACACAAACGACTATGTGAGAAGTCAACCTAAGCAGCTAGGCTTTTTACCTGAGTGGAGTTAGATAGTTGGTTTTTCCACGGCTCCTCTGTGCTGCTGGTCAGGTTTGTGCGGTTATGAGGTAGAGTGGGTGCGTTTCGCTGCAGGTAAGGCACGTTTCCATTACTTCCACTTCCTGTTACATGATTATTGCCTATCAAAACATTGTCTGTACTTCCCAGTGTTCTTGATGTGCTACAGGGAACATGGCCTGCAGAAAAGGGTCCATTGGCCAAAGTCTGCCTAGGACAGGCAGTGTGGACTCCAGGCTGAGAGACACTAGGCATTCTGGTCAGAGGAAGTTGTGGCTGCTGGCCAGAAACTGAGTTTGTAGGCAGTGATGAGTCAACTGTTGGCCCATTAGGAATTCCAGTAGGCCGTACCTGTGCAACTCCTGTTTGTCTCATCTGCAGGGAACAAATGAAGAGCAAATAAATTCAATGTGTGTAGTCCACAGAGGAGAGAATCAGCATATCAGTATGTAAAGATGAATAATCATGGATCTCTGATCTGATGCCAACTTCAAAAACAAGAAACTATTTATTAATATGGCAAGCTACCTAGGAAAAGCAGAAATAAATTTCACGTTAAGGAAACATCTAGTTAGTAATTACCAAAGGGAAAAAGAAAAGCAGCTGAAACTTATGAAAAATTCTGGAATTCATAGTTCTTCAAGGAACCTCAAACTCTTAATTCTAAGGTGGGTCTAGTGGGGAAGGACTGCCATCCCAGCTACTTAGGAAGCTGAGACAAAAAAGGTTCTCAATTTCCAAGGTCAACTCAGGGAACTTAGAGTTCCCTTATGTATATGAAGGAGGGAATGAAGGTAGGGAGGAAGAGAACAGGGAAGGGAGAAGGACAGAGTGAGGGAGGAAGGAGGAGAAGGTGAAATGGGGAAAAAGAAATTAGAGCTTAGTGGTGGTGGTAGCAGGCTCCTGTAACATGAATAAGGCCCTGTGTTCAACCTTAAGTGCCCACCCTCCAACAAATAAAATAAAAATAAATAAAATAAATAAAACCAGAAAATTTGTAATATTGCAAATCCTCTAAACTAAAGATGAATATAAAACCTTACCTAGGTTTAGTATAGAATTACTAAGTACTAAAAAAATATATGAAATACCATGGAATTAAATAACAAAATAATATTTAAAATTAAATAGCTATGCTTTTCTTAAAAACTCCTAGTATTTTAGAAAGTATAGATCACAAAGTTTTACCAAATATAAATAGACATGAGTATGAGTGAATTCTACAATGATGCTATAGTCAATAAAAGTACACAAAATTGTATCGAATTGTAGAGGGAAAATGTTATACACACTTGGTGTTGCTGCATTAAGACAAACTGACTTTCCAGCTGTTCCAGCATTAGTTTCTGTGCTGGATTTAAATTATTTCTATTTGCTCGGAGCTGTTCCAAATGCTGGGGGGGAAAGGGAGAATATAATTAAAGACAGATCTAAAAAGAAGCTAACAAATCTGTTAAATCTTTATCTGAATAATCTGAAAAACTCAAAAGCACTATTAAGGCTAAACACTGCTGATCAACAATAACCTAATTCAATCTAAGTCTTTTTATAGTTTAAGAAACTAAAATAAGAACACTAAGCGTTCATCTCAACATAGTTTATTTTAATGTGATCTTTGAGAGAGGGGGGCATGAAGTTTTACTAATACAGTAATTTTTGGTATTTATGTAGAAAGCTCTTTAAGCTTAAAAGACATGATAAATATTCTCCAAAAATCATTGCCCAAAACAGGAAAAGTTTGAAGACACTGTCTAAAGCTAGTGATCAACTTAAGCAAGTTTAAGTTAAGTATATAACAAGTAGACTGTTTATATATTGACCTGAAAAAGATGGTAAAGAACATTACAAAGTTTATAGTAGACCCCCTTATGTAAAGGAGGCACCTTTTAAGATCCCCTAGTGAATTTCAAATATCATACAAGAGCTAAACCCACAATTTAATGCCTTTCCGGTCCTAACACCACTACATACAGAAGCCATAGCCAGTACGGTATTAGGTGTGACAATAAAACTAGTATAAAATTCTTTTTATTTACAACTTGAGGTAAGAGAGTAATCCTTATCATAGATCTTAGCAAACTTGGTATATATTTTGTGTATTTTTTTTTCTTCGAGACAGGGTTTCTCTGTATAGCTCTGGCTGTCCTGGAACTTACTTTGTAGACCAGGCTGGCCTCGAACCGAACTCAGAAATCCACCTGCCTCTGCCTCCCAAGTGCTGGGATTAAAGGCGTGCGCCACCACGCCTGGCTATTTTTTGCATTTCTAAAAGAACTTTTTACATGTTTACTTAGAGGAAGCACTGTGTGGCTTCTCTTTGATATACTACAATTGTTAGAATCATTATTTTTGTGGTTTGTGGTCATTATTAATATAAGAATCGTGATACTGAAACAATTGTTTTGACAATGAGCAGGATACTAAGTGATTAAGCATCACTTAGCATAGAACAGCCTGAATACATTGAACAGTGAGATGACTGATGTCTCCAGTGGAATAGAATGGGATTTCATTATGCCAGCAGAACCTTATAATTTAGAAGTTACCGTGGGTTTTTTTTTTGTCTGAAATTTTTCATTTAATATTTCTGGGCCATGAATGACTATACTTAAGTGAAATTACTTAAGTGAAATACTTAAGTGAATATACAACACAGCTAAGACAGGTAAGAAGCAAGTAAAGCCAGAAAACTGTCAGGAGACATCAGTGAATTCAGAGCAGAAGCTGAAAGAAGGCTTTATCCTATATAATCTATATTCATACTTTATGCATCTACATGTATATTTTGTTCCAAAATCAAAGTAGAAACAAGTGGGAAAAAAAAAAGACGTAATTATCTTCATTATAATGTACACACATCATGTACCAAGTTTCCTTCCATTTAACTTTAATTAAAGCTTAAAAAATAATTTACATACCTGTAATTTCTGTGGTGTCAAACACCATGAATGAGCTTGTTGTTCTACTGGAGGATGTGGCACAGTATTGCCACCACTCCAATTATCAGAAGTATTCTGAGGAAAATTGATAAAAAGAAACATTAAAGAATATATGGTTAGGACAAAATAGTTAACATTAATTAATGACTAATGAAGTCTAAATGACTATGATTTGGAGTAATTATATATAATGTTTGTTATTACTTTCTTTAAAAATTTAGATACACATTAAACTTAATATTCATAATTTAAAAAATATTGATTCTTTAATGAGCCACCCCAAAAAGCCCACCCTTAAACTATGGCCCAAACTGCTAGCCTATATATCATACTGTCCACTAGATTCAATATTAAATATATTTTAATGTTGCTCAAAAGTGATGATGAAGTGTGCTGATACCTAAACGGCAGGGAAATGGATAAAATGATTTGATGAATGCAAGCTTACTTCTACCTTATTTAATATGATTCTAAGAGTTCGGGATGGGAAAACTCAGACCTTACTCTTCTGATGTCCACAGATTTAAAGTAAAGGACGGGAAATGTTGAAACTGCACAATTACAGGGCAGTTGAAAGTTCTTTTTTTGACTGGGATTTTCTATTTCTCTAGGACATATACCTTTGTTGGACTAGATGTTCTTTTCCTCTTGGCAGGACTGGACAGGTCATCTACTTGGCTAGGAGGAATCATGTGTAGTGGCAAGGACTGCTGTGAAATTGGTGTTTGACTGAGGCCTAATACAGGTTCAGTATTTGGATGATGAGGTTTACATGCCTAAGAATCACAGAAGGAAGACAAAAATAGGGTGCTATATATTCTTAATTCATTCCTTCAAATTATAAGTTACAAGCTGCATACTTTTCATTTTCAACATCATGTGGACATCTCTAATTGCAATTATTGAAAGTCAAAAATCAATGAGTCATCATCAATGGAGGAATGTGTACCTTCCTTTGAAAATCTTCTTTAAAAAATTCAATAAACCACTGCAGCATTATTTTAAGAAATGTTTCAAAAACATGAAAATGCACAAAGGTTCTAAGTTGGTACCCCCAAATTTATTCCCATATCAGAGGGAATTTTATTTTGATCTAGATTCCCTTAGCACTTAAATGAAAAGGCTATTATTAATTAAGCCTTCTATGCTTACTTAAAATAAGCTTGACTACTATAGATTGAAAAGAACCCTTAAAGCTGGGCACTTGCAGAACATAACCCAACTTCTCACCTGCTGCGCTGTGTTCATGGCACCCTGCCTGGAGGTAAGCTCTGCGGGGATTGGTAGGCTCCATGCCTCCTCAATACTAGGAAGTAATTTAGTTTTATTCTGTAGACTACCTTGTGGAAGGTTACACAACTGAGCCTAGGAAAAATTATGTAAAAAGCAAATTTAACACAAGCCTACTTGAGTAAGAGCAAGTCCACTAAATCTTCCTAAAGGCTATAGCTTATTGTTTTTAAAAGAAAATAGATTCTAAATTTGGGGCTTTAGAAAGATAATAAGTATAAAGAGGGTAACCAGAAAATAAACCTTTGTGAGAATCAAAACATAGCTAAGCTGCTTCCAGGGTTCTCATTAGCTGTCTTCTCGTGAAACTTCAAGCAAAAGTGAAAGACAGTGTTTGTGTTCTTTTCCTTAAAATGCTATGACAACTTAAGCATGTAGACAGTACACTGAAAAAAACTTAGGCAAATTAATATGCATCAATGTGCAAAAGAGCATTTTAAACAAGATTGCTTATCTCACTTAAAATAAAAAAGGAAAATAATACTACAAGCTATGGTATATTTACAAAATATAGAAACATATTATAGACATCCAGATATAACTAATTTTCCATCCAACCTATTCCTGCCTGAGTGTTCTAGGGAAATATGTGGCTTTAAAAAAAATTGGTATTTAAAATTTTTACCTGTAAATACTTAATTCGTGCTGCAAGTCCAGAGGTATTACTACAATTTTTGCTTCTAGTTGCATTTAAATAGCATTTAATAGCATCCTGAGGCTGGTTGCAGGATTCATAGAGAGTGCCTAGATCCATCCAGGCTGCAGCATGACCATGGTCCAATTGTACAGCACAAATATAAGCTTGCAAAGCATCCATAGGCTGATTTTGCTGTTGATACAGCACACTGAAAAGAGATATTAAGAAAAATAAGTGAGCTAAAAACTGGTTAGTTTTATAACATGATTTTCTTTACAATGTATTTTATATGTGATGCAGTCATCTTTGCACACCAATATCATTAATTTTAGACAGTCTTACCCTATTGAACACCATGTATCTGCACTTGCTTCTGATTTATCAATAGATTGCCTGTAAGATATAAAGGCATCCTGAACTTTCCCAATACTTGAATAGCACCTGAGAGGGAGAGGGAGGGGGGAGGGTAAGAAAATTCCATCAATACCAAAACAAATTACATTTGCTTAAAAAGGGTTATGTATCAAAGCAAATTTTTAAAAATGTTAATATATTTAGGCACATGTGTGCATATGAGCAAGGAAATTACAATACACACAATAACTAGCAATTCAAAACTGTACTATAATCTTTCTTAGAGGTGCTAAAGTATACTGCATTGATAAAGTCTATTAAAATAAGTATAGGCCATTTCACTTCGATATTATAATACTAAGAGTTGGACATAGCCCATGAATGCTCTGCTTTTACATCTTGATATCTAGTTTTTCATAGTCAGAATATAGAGTTCAAAAACTAGAAATTACATGTTTAAGACAGAAATTATATGTTTTGTGCTAAAAGAAAAAGAAAATAGGACCATAAGTTTTGTCTTGAAGGAGCTTATAATATAATTATTTTCCGTTGTCTTTTGTAACCCCAACCAGGGTCTTGCTTTGTAGCCTTGGCTGGCCTAGAACTCATATGTCTACCTGTCCTTGCGTCCTGAGTGTTAAAATTAAAGGTATATTCTAAAACACCTAAGGAATTTTCAATAGACATGAGGATTGAAGGTACTGTAAATATCACAATGCCATATCAAATGGCTAATAGAAAGTTTAAGAAGAGACTACAATTTACTCAGAATTAGGAAAAGGTAAAAAGATGAGATAAGGATAGCTTTCCAACAAACTCATATTTGTCTTATTATTTGCTTACGTTGGGAGATTACTGGTTTAGAGTAACCAACAAAAACAAAAAAGTAAATCTGAAAATCTTTATTTGTTCAGAAAGTATTTTTATCCCCAGTTATTCTTTGAAATTTCACTGATTATACTTTACAAGTGTTATTGACACAGAAAATGAGGGGAAATATTCAAATATATTTGAACAGTATGGACAAATCCTAATGCATTTCTTTTAAAAAAAAAAAAAATATATATATATATATATATATATACACACACACACATATGTACATGCGTGTGCAACACATTCATATACATTGGCACTCAAACACTTTAAGATGCTACCCCCACCACAAAACTTTGAAATCAGTTTCCATAACAATGGGAATGGCTGTGATAAAAGCACAAAAATATTCACCTGCCAACAATGTATAGTACAGACTGAAAGTAATGTACAAAAAAAAAAATGATTATATTCACTGGTTTGGAATGGGTCAAAGCTGAGATGAAAGGAATGGAAGCAGAAAAAGCTAAAGAAAAAGGGAGAGAAACAAAAACCAAAAGAGTAGCCCAGACTTCATGATTGTCTGAGAGTAAATAAAGGGAGAAAGGAGAAGAACTTAGCAGCAGTAGTAAAGTATTTGGTTACGATATATTAGGCTAGGACCCCTCTGCTCAAATAGGGATGATTTTATGAAGCTGATTTGGAGTATGAGTAAGAGGTAAGGGTATTAGGGAAACATCAAAATTTAAAATAGCTCTATAGAAATCTACCTTTGAAATTTATCTATATGAAAAAAAGCTGAAAGAACACAGCACATCTATTAGAGAGCAGTAGAAAACAGGCCTAAGGAATTACTATCATAGATTAGACAGAATCAGATAATTTTACTGACAAAGCAGAGAAGCAAGTTTCAAACACTACCTGCAAAAACTGCTACACTGAAAAAGAATTTGTGACAAGAGGTCTGTAAATAAGATCAAATTGGAACACAAAAAGCAAAGGACAAAGATAGGAAAACAAACTTTAAAGTATTTTCTATTCATAAGCATTTCTCATGTTAAAAGCAGAGCATTACATGGTGGTGACTATGAGAAAGCATCAAAAGTTTAAAACACACCTAGAATACTATGATAGATGAAGAATAATTACTGTCTGAAATGATCATCTTCAACCATAAAACAAGTTAGATTGTGATAATTATTCCTTGTTTGAGAAGTCAGGAAAGTTTAATGTCTACCTGCAAAAGTTAATATATCTCAGTGGTTCAGAATACACAATTAGTTCACTGAGGGAAAGAAAAAATATGAAATACTGCTTAATGAAGCCGAAAAAAACCCACTGCATTATAAAACAGTAATTCTAGATATGATTCATTATAAACTAATCTTATAAAACTAGAACTCAAGGAAAATTTTTAAAAATAAGCTTTGAAGCAGGAATGTATACAACAGATCATCTATTTTGCAGCCATGTAATTGTTATAAAGGGCTGGCAGTCCTATACTTTCAAAGACTCTTTTTTTAAAAAAATATTTTTTTAGCAGAATCCCTAATCTCCACCCATGAGGTGGCAGTAGCATTCTATAACACTTTCCCTTGTCTCCCAAGAACCATTAATTCAGTGGACCCCCCCCCTTATAAAAGATAGCACACACTGGAATCATAAAACATAGGAGATACCAAGCTGGTACTGAACTAGAAGCTGGAAGATGCCATGCTACTGGAGGAGAAAAGCAATTATCAACCCCACACAGCTTTGAACGCTGCAAAGCTAGAATAACAACTGGCCTGTAAAGATATGCTCATTGGTGTAAAAGTGGCATGAACATATTGGGAATAACCAACCACTTTCTAATTAGATTTAAGCTACAGCATGTAACTCATACCCAGCACCATTATTGTAGCCAAGAACCTGTGACTAGACAGGTGATAAGTCCTAGGAAAGAACCTATTACTATTACTCTGCCAAATGGACATAGTATTAAACTGATTCTTAATAGCTTATTGTTATAACTATACACATCTCGCCTCTCAATCTTCATTAGAGAAGCTTCTATTACAGTAGATGATGATTAACAGAGACCCTCAAGTGGTCAAAGTACAGAGTCTAAGAGACTGAAAATACTCAGTCCTAAATGAGGCATTTATGCTATACCTTTTCTTTTCAGGGCTCAGGAATCACTGATGGTAGGGTGTTTGTGAAGAGTGTAAAAGCAGCAAAATTGGGGATGACTGGGCAAGTAAAGGGGGAAGGAGGATCCTGAGGAGTTGAGAGAAGGGTAAATATGATCAAAACACCCTGTAAAATTTCCTTCTCAAAGTAAAAATGAGGAAGAAGTAGAGGAGGAAATTGAAGCATCAAAAAGGTGATTGTGTGTGTGTGTGTGTGTGTGTGTGTGTGTGTGTGTGTGTGTTGTGTGTGTGTGTGTGTGTGTGTGTATGTACATATGTATGTCATCCACAATGCTACAAAACCTAACTAAGCCCTTACTTAAATTTGAGTCTTTTGGTGCCTAGTATATTGAGTTTTCCACTATATGGTGAACGGCAAAATGGATTAGGACAATTTATCAAATACATACATAGAGTATATCAAATAACTACTGAACAAAATTCTGACAATGTCTCTTTCCAGACAGTTCAACAATAACTTACTCACTTAAAAAATAGATTTCAAGTTAAAGTGTGACTTGAGGTCTACTATTAATCAAATGCTAGGAATTACATGAGGGAGAGCATATAAGTAATTTACCGAAAAAAGTAATATCTTTTTTCAAAAAATAGTAAAGGATCTTTTAAAGAAACTAATAGTAATTCAGGTTAATGAAACCAGTAAATGTTCTCTTAAGGTAAGGTTATGAGAAAACTACTGCACTTAAAATTTATTTTTATCATTTGCCTTTCAGGAATCTTTATTATAATCTATTAAGAAAAAAAATACTGTTCAAAGTACAAATGTAAAGTAACATTTGAGGTTGAAATTAAATCTTCTAGCTATTTTAACTATAAATAACAGAATATAATTATCTGGTTAAGTCTCACCTTCCAAGGAAATACCAGGACTGGCCAGAATTTGGATCTGTTTCCAAGGACTTCTGGAGATACTGAATAGCATAACTTTCCTTGGTGGCCTTATCTCCCAGGAGATCCACAGTGTGATGCATCCAACCTTTAAAACATTAATATACATTATATAAGAATTCTATTTTTAAGAACACAAAGCAAAAATTTAATAAAAATAACCATTCTCTTTAATGTATTACTGATATATTTCAGAATATACATTTTGGTATTTTAGAATTATTAATTCTTATAATAAAGTTTTTTCATAGGAAGGTAATACCAAATACATGAACAATGTTTCAGAGAAATTAAAGTGTTTAAAAACACTTAAAAACTTAACACATAGTGGATTACAAACACTAGATAACTCAAAAAATCTACCACTAACCAAACATATCCACTTTAAATGTATATATAATTGATCAAAATTATAAATAACAAGGCTGTATTGGCTATTAGCAGTCATGTTCTTATACAAAGAAGATAGAAACACTATACATACTTTTTACATAAAATATAAGTGCAAAGAATTTCCAAGACATTCTATTAACCCAATATTTATTTTCAAGGAATAAATAATTAGTTCAGTAAACATACAAACACAATCCCATCTCCTTAGATAAACATAATTCACACTGTAAGTAAAATATAGACGAGAATACTGAACTTTGAAAAATAGAACTAAGACCTATTCAAATGTTAAGAGTAATAAACTTTTCTAAGAATATGAATATGGAGGTGGCTCATTAGTTAAGAATATTGGGCTGTGAGTTTGTTTGGTTTTGAGAAAATCTACTTTTACTACGCAGTACCACATGGTGGTTTACAACCTTCTGAATCTCCAATTGCAGTAGACCTAATGCTTACTACTTTTTAAAATTTTTTTGGTTTGTGGAATCTTGGGTGGCCTAGACTAGGATGGCCTCAAACTCAGAGATCTGTCTGCTACTGCCTCATGAATGCTGCAATTAAAGGCAACTCTTCTGGCCTTGGAGGGCACTAGATATGCTCTTGGCACACCAACATAAATGCAAGCAAAACAACCATGTAATTGGGGGAAAAAAAACCAACTTAGTTAATGAAGCAAAAAATAATAACAATAACACATCATGGAATACTGTATTCTAAATCGTTGAAATGGATAAGATCTATTTGATTAAGTTTGTCAATAGATCACATTTCAATTGCAAATCTCTCCAATGTATAAAATTTTGTTTTATACTTTTCATTGTTTGTACACAGTCTACATTAAGACCCTTGGCTTTTGACATTTGGTATATACCCAAGGAATTCAGGTACCACGTTTTACCAAAATTAAAAACAAAAATCAAACTACACTTCCCATCTCCTCCTATTACTCGTAAGAACAAGATGGGCCGGGGAGTGGGGGCAGTGCGGGGGTGGGGGTGGGAAGTCATGTCTCACCAGTCAAAAGTGTTTGTTGTACAAACCTGAACACATAAATTCAATCCCTGAGAGAAAACAAGAATGAACGCCTGAAAGGTGTAGGTGCCTTTTAGACAGCCACAGGTCTGTCACAGCACCTGTGTGCCGGCCAGTCCATGGTATCTCCTAACCCCCTAAGTTTTCTTTGTTTTTTGTTTTGAAAACAAGATCTAAAGAAATGGCCTCTAATAGGAACTGGTCCAGAAATAGAAAGCAAGTTGCTATGAAGCAGACACAATTACACAAAGTCATGAGTTTATTTTTATATTCTGAAATTTAACAAACCACTGTCAAAAAAGTCAGGTGATTTATGAACCAGACAAAATAAAACTACAATATTCCAATCTATTTTTTAAAAATGTTTGTGTGTGTGTGTGTGTAGATAGATAATAATTAGATTGGTAGATAGGAAGGATATACATATATTCTTCTATGAAGCTAAAAATGCATGGGAAGCAACTAGAAATAAGATAGATTAAAACATTTATATTCATGCATTAGTTGAGAGGTAAATAACTTTGAAAGCATCACACGTGTTTTTTCAAGTTAAAAAGCAAATCCTTTTTCACTATACTAGCAATATGTTTAAATTTAATGATAAAAATTCATATTACTCAAACACTGTAGTTCACTAAAGGCATTTTGACACTCTTGTAATTCTTAAAAATACAGACAATTCAAATAAAATTCCAATAGACAAAATTAAAATATAAAAACAAAGGTTTCATATGAAAGTATGGTGGTATGAATGAGGCATTAGAGTACTTGGTTCCCAGTTTGTGACACTGGGTAGAATTAAAAGGTATGGCCTTGCTGGAGGAAGTATGTCTCTTGAGTGGGCTTTGAGGTTTCAAAAGGTCCCTGTGTCTGTCTGCTGCTCCTCTTCTACTTTCTGGCTCCTCTTTATGGTTGGAGATGTGTGCTTTCAGTTGTTCCTGCCAAGTGCCTGCCTACTGCCATGTTGTGATATATTCTATTATAAAAATACATATATACAATGTTAGTTTAAAACTGACAACTAATTTTCCCAGACCGAAACCAAAACAAAACAAAGAAATTAAATACAAAATACAGGGGGGAAAGATTCAATAATTAAGTAACAAAATTAAATATTGAAGGGTTTCTTGGCTCTCTTTTCAAGATAGTAATCAGAAAACCTAAATGGTTACATATCCTCACATTTAACACTAAAATAGGACTGTGTGCTTATAAAACCTATACTGTGCTAGAGTTTGAGTAATTTTAAGACAAATATTTTAGTGATTAATACTGATGAAGCTGTGAAAGAAAGCTCATAAACCACTAATTGACTGTATGCAAATTAGTTAATTTCACTGGACATAAATTACAAATGAACCTCCTACAAAGGAATTCTCATGCCTTCTCACCCAATGGTTAGGAAGAATTTTCAGAATTTAAAAGGACAAGAATTAGAATATAGAGACTAAGATGGTAAATACCTATCAGAGGGTTCAGATTAATTTTTATCAACTATGAAAAATATCCAGAAGAACACAGAAGACATCATTTCATTACGTACCTAATTGTTGTAAAACAGTTGCTTTTACTTGTGCAGAAAGGTGTTCTGTCTGCAAAAGTTGCTCATAAGCTTCTTTTGCAGAATGATACTTCCTCTAAAGAGCACAAAAAGAAATTTAGAGAAAAAGAAAACAAATATAAAAGTCATTCCAATATTAAGAATTATATAATAAGCCGGGTGTGGTGGCGCACGCCTTTAATCCCAGCACTCGGGAGGCAGAGGCAGGTGGATTTCTGAGTTCGAGGCCAGCCTGGTCTACAGAGTGAGTTCCAGGACAGCCAGGGCTATACAGAGAAACCCTGTCTCGAAAAACAAAACAAAACAAACAAACAAACAAAAAAGAATTATATAATATTTATTATGCTTTGGCACACTAAAAAAACAAAAAAATAACTTAAAGTAAGAAAGTGCTGATTCTATTACTGATGTTTCTTTTTAACACCAGACAGGTTCAAATAGGCATTTCCAATGTATATAATACTAGTAATAACACCCACTATAACAATGTATCATTAAAATATGACCTTTTAAGTATCTGCCAACTCCCAATAGCTAAAATCATCTCAACTCATTTAATAATGTAAATCACCTCAATTTTATTTGATATTAATAATAGCAGAGTACTCTCCATCCAAGAGTATAATCTGCCTGCTTAGCAAGTGCCCAAGAAACTTAATAATATAGAACCCCCCCAAAAACCTATAATAAAAATCAGATAAAAAAGTAATTAAAATCCTGTTATAAATATAATCTTTCCAGAATATGAAAGATTACAAAATATTTATAACATCTATAAATTTAAATTTATTAAGACTGCCATAATTATAGTATTCAATGCTTACAGTATATTCAAGTTCCATAGGCAAATTTCAAAATGCAACTATCTATACATAGTACTGTCTGCAAAGTTTTAACATGACCAAAAGATATTATCACAAAAGTAATAAGGTTTAAAACACCTTCAAAGTCAAAAAGTGGAAAGCTTGCCTTTAAATTACATTTCATAGAACAATAGGTTGCAGTGGCTTTTATTCTTATTACTACTACCATTTAACTGCCTGAATCAAATAAATCATAAAAAACTGTAGAGACAAATACAAAACTGGCTATATGAGCCACAGGAAAATCGTGGACAGTATTATCTGACATCTACAAATTAAATATAAAAGGTAATGTCTAATCCATCTATTGACTCATTCTAAGCATCAAATGAAAATAAGCAACATTGGAAATAACTAAGGAACTATTTTTTTATACATCAAAAGGGATCATTTTAGACAACTGCACATTAAGATTATCAGTACTTATTAACTGATCTTCTGTTCATGAACTCAACTAATTCCTAAGACATTAATCTTATCTAGTCTACAAAAGTTAAATAGGCAGTAGTTAAGTAGGATAAGGGCTAACATACTCAACCTAATTCCTTCAACCAAAAAGACATTGTTGATCATCTAACACATACTGGAAATGGTTGGGGCTGCAAAGTAGCAAGAAGGCCAAAGACAGAAACAGAAAATACACCATGTTGTATATAGATAGTATATTTTGGAGAAAAATGTTCAAATACTTAGAATACTAGAAGATTGAGCAGAAAATTCAGAGAGTGCTTACAAAGACTTTGCTAAGTCAGTTTAAGAAGACTGGTTGTAACCTAAGGTAATGGAGACAAGGGACTATTTTAACTAATATAATCAGATTTATATCATAGAAAGACAATATGCTGTGAAAAATATTATACACTCAAAAACGAGAAACATGAAAACAGTGACATGCTTGGAAATGTTTGCATCATATCAAGAAACACGAAGTTGGCTTTTGCCTCATATCATGTACAAAACAATGATAACTTCATTAAAGGTTTGGTTATAAGAAAGAAATACCCACAAAAAATGCAAGGGAGTTCTTCCTTGAAATGGGAGTTCACTGAACATAGCAAAGCAGCCCCAATCACAAGTGAGAATATACAATTGACAAAACAACTATAATCCTTGCTTGAGGATGCTAAGGCAGAAAGATAGTAAGCTGAAGGCAACCTACACTGGATTGTGAGATCCTTCTCAAAACAATCAAAATAAATACAAGTTTGGAGAGATGGCTAAGTGCCTATTGCTCTTGAAGAGGACTATGGATCTGTTCTCTGCACCATATCAGGTGGATCACAACTTCCCATAAATGCAAGGGCACCTGCAAACATTTGTATACAAACTCATGCAGATAGATACACACACACACACACACACACACACACACACACACACACACGATGACTGACAAAAAAAATCATTTAAAAACAATATATTATAATTAGCATCTACAAGAGATTAAAGCATTCACCACCACAAAAGAAATCGTAAATGCAACTACTAGAAATACCAAATCAAGTTTATAGGTAGGTATAAGTGATTCTTCTCATCTATCAACTGATTAAACAACATTCTGACTAAACTTAATGAGTGTATAGGTACGTAACAATACCCAAAATTGTATAATTTAATTTCATTAATGCATGGTTATAAGTGAATATTGTATATTTCTTTATCACTTGGGTAAATTAAAACACTCACCTGGGTTTCATATAAGTGGGCAATGTGAAACTGAACTATAAAGAATGATAGAAAACAAAAACAAGTCACTAATAGTACAGCAAGGTTTGGGGCAAATTAGGCAAGAATAACATTACACAATATAAGAATGGCTTATATTACATAGATTTAAGTAATAGGAGAACTTTTACTTGCTTTTAATAAAAAATATACAGCCATACTAAAGAACAAATAGGATAATAAACCATATTAGTCACTGTTAATTATCAAACAAAATGTGTTATTAATTATTAATGTTAAAAGATGGCAAATGACTATATAGTTTATAAAGTTTAAAATGAAAACATTAAGTAAATAGGGAAATCTTACAAAATTTTACATTTCAAAATGTACTCGAAGTTAAGTCGAATGTGTATTAAAGTCAATGTATAACAGAAAACATACTTAAAACAAGAGCTATCAGATTTATATTTTTATGTTTATGTATATTATATTATATTATATTAATAAAAATAATATTTTGGATTTTATTGCTCCTCCTTACTGATAGTCTATCACCCATGTATGAAAGCAAACCAAGAATAAAAACTGGTGTGCGCCTCTCTTTCCGTCTCTGTCCCTCTGTCTCTCCCCTCCATCTCTCCCTTCCCTTTTCTCTTTTAAAATTTTATTTTGTTTTATGTTCTCTCTACTTCGATTTCAATTTTATAAATTGATTTCAAGCACACTCAGCACCTCTCAAAATTACATAAATATAGCTTGTGTACACTTGTTTAAAAAAAATAAAACAAACCACAAGGTCCAAAGCTATGATCAAGTTTTAAGAGACACTTGTTATCAATGTACATTTCTGAAATAATGACTCTGACAATGTGGGACAAGGTTTGGAAAGCTACCATTTTATTCATTTCTATGGGTGATTTTTCATGCTTATTCTCTCTAGCCGAACACCAGAGTAACATCACAGAAGGTAAGGAAGCATATAATGAATTTTAAAGTAATACACTAATTCAAAAATATTACACTATGTTAAGCATCACATAAGTGAAAATTAAAATAGCTTTAGAATATAAACCCCCCCAAAATAATTAAAGTTTTAAGTTATAAGAAGATATTTAAGGGCCTTTACCTACTCCTCTCTGCCTAATACAATGCAGTTCTTACAGAGTATTCTAGTTGTATTATTTCCTTGTTATGTGAGAGACAGATTATTATAGCAAGAAGAGATGGAGCCTTCTAAAATACTAAAACTTCTTGCCAATAACATTTTTCTATACTGTTGTGTGATAGTAATTAAAAAATCAAAACAAAATATTAACTACTTGATGCTCTATTGCCAGTCTATAAATTTCTTCTAGGCAATCTTATGGACTAACGAAAAGGTTCTCATTATTCCAAGAATTACTAAGTCCAATGTTGCACTTTATATTAAAATAAACAAACATACAAACAAAAACTCATACTGTTAAGTTCTTTAAGGTCCTCTTTAAAATAGAGCAAAACAAATAAAAAAATTTCACCACCAAATTACATTTGAGATAAACTAATATTGCCACAAAAGGACATGAGACTAAGTTTATTCAGAATTAGCAAAATTAATACCAGGAGACTATTGTATTCCAAGACAATCTTGTAACAAAACGTCTCACATCACCATGATCTTGCTTTTCAAATTATAAACAGTAACTTATATTTATTAAATACTGCTAGAAACATTTTTCCTACAGAAATGGTTGTCAAAGCTCGTTTTACCTTAGACTTCTTTGGGGGGAGCTACAACTGCAGTTTGCCCATACTGTTAATCCATGTCATATTAAAAGTTCTGAAACTTCACTAATCAATCTAAAATTTTCCTTAGGTATTTCAATACAACAAAACTACTTGTCAATAACCTTTTTCTATACTGCTAAGTCAGGACAGAATGACAGAGTAGCTGGGTGCTGAATCTGTACCTTTTAGCCCAACACTTTATGCTTCAACTTTTGTATTCAGGTTAATACAACAATATTTTTCAACTGTTCTCTTTCAAATTTTCCCTTAAGAAGGAAGAAAGAAGGAAGAATAGGAAATAGAACAAACTAATGGAAAAGAATACCCAAGCAATTTATAGCAAAATGGTGACTTCCTGACACATAACATCTACTAAATACCTTGAAATGTTCATGTTAGTCAGTTTCTCTCATTTGATTTTTCAAGAAACATTTTTTTTTAAAATTGATAAATTCTAAAAAGTACTCTTCAATTATCAAATTGGTTACTTTAGAGTATATTAAATGGACAGGAAAAGAAATCTATATAGAAAAAGAAAACCACTGAATCAGAACATACTTCACAACAGCATTCTTCTTTAATTAACTAGAAAATGTCACCTAATACTTTGCATTTGACATATGAAACTATTATAATAAAGTCAAAGTATTTTCAATAATTTTAATATCAAAGAACAATCAGTGAGCTCCCACATAAACCTTTGCATATCTACTAAATGACTATCTGCATCAGACAGACTAGTCACAATAACTGTAGAAGAAATAAACTACACAGAATTTGTTAATATGACTTTAAGTGCTGTTATTGTTTATAACAAACTGATCTGAACACACGTATCAAAAAGTATCTAGTACTTACTTTCACCATTGGACAAAGTGCAGGGATTACAGTCAACCAAAGCTAACTGAAAATGCTGCAAATAAGAGGAAAGAAAGTCGATGCATTAAAAATTTAGAGTTGTATGAAAGGATATTAAAATATTTTTCAGGTATGTCAGATCTAACAAAATACTGAAGCTATGTTCCATAAATAGAATTTACTAACCAATGAATGAGAATTACTTTGTACATTTAATGTTCTCAATTGATATATATATAATTATATCATTGGGTTATTTACTTGAAGCAGGTGAGAATAGAAAATTTCAAGATTCAATATTATCAAATTATCATGTGTATCTTTTTAGTTATAAAAAGACTTTAGATTTTAAATATTCTAGTAAACGGGAAGTATTGCAAAGCAAGTTAAATATAATACATATTTTTATTAATTTATTTTTGAAATGATTCTGGTGATCAAACCTAGGTTCTCCTGTTCTCCAGGCAAGCATCCAATCCACTGTGTAATCCTTTTGAAGAATGCTAAGTCAAAATCCAACTGTACTGTTCAGCTACTCTTTAACATAAAGTGGTTCTTAAACTTTTGAAAGGAAAAGTTTCATTATGAGAATGGTCATGAAGAATAAAATTAATCAGTCTTTTTAGAATGTATGTATATAATTTGTTTAATTCCTCAGGAGAAATTAAGCTTAGTAGTTTAGTAGTATTATACTGCCCTAGTACAAGCAATCTCAAAAAAATTCATGTTAACATCAACATTTAACAAAAATGTTTTAAAATGCAAAACACTTGGTAACATCTCACACCTAAGTTTTGCAAAATAAAATTGAGCATACAAAAAAAATTAAAGTAAATGAGCATTATAGAATTGGTATAAATTTAAGCTAAATAAACAAAATAATCAAATCTTTCAACAGTTCTGAAAAGAATGTCCCATAAATATATACTATATAATTTTCCAGGCTGCCACAAAACTTAAGCATGGAAAGTAATAAACAATCATAATCCAAACCATTTTAATCAACTTTAGTAAGCTTATATCTAAGCAAATTATATAAAAATAACTGATGTTCATGATGGCAACTTTTAGATGTAAGCCCTAAGAGAACTAATAACTTTCATTAAGAGAAAACACTATCACCAAGTATTAAGTATTGTAAGCAACATGTAAGCAACAAAACTGAACTTGGTGAATTTGAACCTTCAACTAATAATAAACTATCTAACAGTATATGAAAAGGAAAGTTTGAAAATTGCTATTTGATAAGAATAGAATAACTATTGTATATACAATTACAAACCTCTGCTACGTATATACATAAATCAAGCTAGCCTCTGCATTTGTAGCTTTCCTAAATTTTAAGGCTTTCAGTAACTTCTAAGTGACTAAACTATAATAGAACTACAAACATAAAATCTTAAATGCTTAATCCACTTGACAAGTATTTATTTGAAAGCCTCTAATGCCCTAAGGACATATATATACTATGGGCACAGTAGTAGGAAAAAGAAAAAAGAAAAAGAAAGAAAGAGAGAGAAAGAAAGAAGAAAAGAAAAGCCCTCAACATCTAATAATACCTCAAAGATTTTCTGTACTTTTCTATAGTCTACTCAACAGATTGTTTATCTTCAAACATCCCTTTGGTATGCTACCAAAGCAATAGAAAACAGTCTATTTTAAGATATGTAAGTAGTATGAAAGCAAAGCAGGCTTTCCTCTAGACAGAAAGAGCAGCATAGCAATCACACTTTCAGACTGTACTGTATTTCTAAGTCTCATCTAGCCTGCAAAAAGAAATTCTTATTTGATAGAAAACATCCCTTTCCTCTCTGGGGAAGAAAACCAAGAGCTGAACTAAAAGGAAACAGGCTTGAAGAGGAGAGTCTTGGGTGTTACTGGTCTCACTGAAACAAAGATCACCTATCAGCATCCAAGATTCTGCAGAGAAACCTGGCATGAGCCATTATTGCATTTATATAATTACCAAAAATATTAAAAGTAGCAATCAAATCAATGGTCCATTAGTTAAAAACTATAATTCCGAAGAGAAATGTAGAGGAAAATTCAGCAATATATACAGTCAAACTATGCCTCTAGAAAATGAAAGATCTTACAAAATAATTACTGTTTATAACTGAATAATTAACTTGTAATCCAAGCCTAAAATCTATATCCACATTATTACAAGAAAAACAAGTTTTAAATTTTCTCTTTAAAGTGCTTCATTTCTAGCTTTTGAGTCTGTCTATTCCAAATCTTATGGATAAGGGTTGATTTTTTCCCATTTACTTGTAAATAATTAATTTGGAGCAATATTTGGATTCTAAGCCCAATCCAGGATGTTTTGATTAAGAAAGAGTTCAAACCAGAAAAACAATCTGCATATGATTCTGATATATCACCAACAGTGTTAAATGACACTGTTCTGGGATTTTTCCATTGTGTGCTTGTCTCTAGAGACCATTATTTCAGAACATATATAAAAATAGAGGGTAAATAGCCAAAACTATTATCTGTGTTCAATGAAGATAGACACAGTCTCTTAAGAGTTACATGTTAGTGCCAGGTGGTGATGCTGCATGCCTTTAATCCCAGCACTCAGGAGCAGAGGCCAGGACATGAATACTTAACAGAGAAAAAACCCTGTCTTGAAAAACCAAAAAGAGTTACGTTAGCAACATTACCAGCTTTTTATTCTATACCAGGTCTCTACTATGGCTTTAGCATTACATGAAGCTCACTGAAGTTGGTTTTGAAGTTGCTAGAAGGTTTTCTTTTTTTGTTTGTTTGTTTGTTTTTTGGTTTTTCGAGACAGGGTTTCTCTGTGTAGCCGTGGCTGTCCTGTTTGTAGACCAGGCTGGCCTCAAACTCAGAAATCCGCTTGCCTCTGCCTCCCAAGTGCTGGGATTAAAGGCATGCGCCAATAGAGAACAGACTGTAACAGGAACACACACACAGAAACAGAGAGACAAACAGACACACACACACACACATGCACGCTCGCGCGCACACACATACACACACAAAAACAATAAAAATAAGAAAAGAAATACTTCAGGCTGAAGAACTTATTTTTTTCCAGGCCCTTAAAAACAGGGCTTGATGCTGCTGAAAATCAGTTTTACTGTTATAGATGTCTAAAAGTATAATTTTTGAAAAAAAATTAATTGATCTAAAACAAGAGAAATGTAGGCTTAAAGGACACATAGACTTGATCTCTGAAGTTGGTTACAGAAGGGCACACGAGATTAAGTTGATCTGACTACCATCTTGTTAAAGCCCTCAATCTTATCTCCTCTTTTTAACTAGAGTTATTATGATTGCTCAAGGAAAGATTACACCATATTAATGTCTTCTAATAGCTACCAGATCCTGACTCTATGCTTACTGAAAAACAGAGGGTGCTCTCTTTGAAATTGTGCCTGCCTTACCTCTCTTTAAAGTTTCTTTAACAGAACAAGACAAAATACATTGAATATTACTGATACTCAAATTGTCTTTCTATTTTTTCTGGTTCTGGACTTTGGCCTATACCACCTGACTGTCCTTGGGTAACTCAAACTCAATATACTCATCACTTATCTCCATGAGCGGAATTTCTACTTTCCAAATTCAAAACCTACTGTTTTACTTTATCACTTATTTTAGTCATGAAAGTGCTTCTAATAATTTGGATGTAAAATGTCCCCCACAAGCTCAAGTGTTTGAATATACGGACCTCAGCAGGTGGCACTGTTTAGAAAGCTGTGAAATCTTTATTGAGTTTCTATATGCTATCTACTCTCTGCCATCGCAGGTTTCTCTCCCTATTTCTTCGCTGCAATGATGAACTGTATCAACTCGAACTATAAACCAAGCTAAGCCTTTCTGCCCTTGAATTAACTGTCATGTATCTACCTAGCCATTCATCTCTGAGAACCCATGTCTTTCTGCTCTTACTCAGTTTTACCCCATGTACCCATTCCATTTAGTCCCAATATTCATTGTTATTGTATTTTGCAAATGTAGAAGTGACTCATTAAAAATTTAATAGCTAGGAGACAGAAGCCCACACCTTGAGAGACAGAAGCATGTGGACCCCTTAGTTCAAGACTAGCCTGGCCTATAGAGCAAGTAGGACAGGACAGCCAAATCAACACAAAGAAGCCCTGTGCTGACATGTCCCCCAGCCCCCCCAAAAAACCCTAGACATAGTACGTGTCCAATGTACAAATGACAGAATGAGGCAACCACATTTTCAAATTACTTTCAGAGTGAATACATTGTAGCTATATCAAAATAAAGCTGGTACACACACAATTTTTTACTGTAATTTTTTTAATTTTCTTTTTTAAAAAAAGATTTATTTATTTTATGTATGAGTACACTATAGCTGTATTCGGATACACCAAAAGAGGGCGTTGATCTAATTACAGATGGTTGTGAGCCACCATGTGGTTGCTGGGAATTGAACTCAGGACCTCTGGAAGAGCAGTCAGTGCTCTTAACCACTGAGCCATATCTCCAGCCCATAAAATGTTATTTTCAAACATAACTTTTAAAAGGTGAAGTTAGATATACTGACTGCTTCATAAAGTTGCAGTTTAACACCAAATATAACTACAAATTTAAGTCATGAGTAAATATTAATAGTCACTTTTTTTAAAAAAAATTATTTATTTTATTGTATGTATGTGAGTATACCATCACTGTCTTCAGACACACCAGAAGAGGGCATCGGATCTCATTATAGATGGTTGTGAGCCACCATGTGGTTGCTGGGAATTGAACTCAGGACTGCTGGAAGAGCAGTCAGTGCTCTTAACCTCTGAGCCATCTCTCCAGCCCTAATAGTCACTTTTTAATTAGAACTGAGTTGTGTTCTTAAAACATCTAGGAAAGAAAATTGTGACTTAAGAGACTTGTAATTGCTCTAACACTACTGTATAGGGCATACTTATTGCCACATATATAAGCCATTAGGAAGTTTTCAAACATATTTTATAAATACTAAAGTATTTCAGACATTTTTTTTTTCTGTTTTCTATATGGAGAACATATCATCAAACTCAGACAAATCTCAAATATAAAAACAAATTTTGACAGGTAGAGTGAAGTAACTATTATTAAACAGACACATAAATCAATTGATCCATCACCAGGTAAAGTAAAAATTGACAAGTAGTAGAAAAAAGAACAAAGAAAGAAAAGATACTGCCTTCTACAAATGAGGGGGGAAAACATATAGAAAGCAGTCAGCAATGGCATCATATCAAAAGGAACAGTAGTGTTCTATCCAATGGAAAACAGGGTTATACTGTTTTAAGGTTTAAGGTTTCAACCTTAAGAAATGGTTTCCAAGCCGGGCGTGGTGGCGCACGCCTTTAATTTCAGCACTTGGGAGGCAGAGGCAGGTGGATTTCTGAGTTCGAGGCCAGCCTGGTCTACAGAGTGAGTTCCAGGACTGCCAGGGCTATATAGAGAAACCCTGTCTCGGAAAAAAAAAAAAGAAAAAAGAAAAAAGAAAGAAAGAAAGAAAAATGGTTTCCAATTTCCACAATCATAATTCATATTTTATGAATATAAATAATTCATATTTCTGGTGACCATAAAAAGTCAAACAAAATCTTACACTATCATAAAGAGCCAATAGTTATTTAGAAGGAAGAAATATATAATGCAAGTAAAGGTAGGAAAAAATCCTACCAGAACAATGCTCTCATGGTTTTTAATATATGCTTAAACATACAAACATGCATACACACATACACACACACACACACAAGTATTGAGATGTCTCTCATAAGGCTTAATATGTGGTAATGAACACAACTTTATTTATAGACTTCATCCTAGAATTTGTGACATTGCTACCAATAACAAAGACACTATAGTATGAAATTCATTAAATAAAAAGTTTGAAAATATAATGAACAGGCCTTTCTTACTGTCTCATTTGTTACAACCAACCCAAAGAATTAGCAAATATGGATTCTATGACATGCCAATACTATGTAGGATCCTTTAGTGAAGAATTTCTTCCCTTATTACCTTGCTATAGGCCAAATCACTAAGTCTCAAGTTTTTTTGGGGTTGTTTTTTTTTTTTTTTGTGGTTTTTCGAGTTTTAAAGCTTCCAATACTATTTTTTAAATAAAGGAGGATATGGGGAACTTTCCAATTACTTTTTCAAAAGGCAAATCATATGCATGAGATAATCTCTCTCAAACCACTATAAAACCAGAATTTTCAAAATGTCAGAAAAGGTAAGAAATTCTTTCTTGAACTTCAAGAATGAGAATACGTCAGCTATGAAATAATAGTAATTTTCTTGTCTCCAGACAACAGAAATAACAAAAATGTAAGGTTAAAGTATTAATAAAATATGAATATGTAATATTATGGATAAAATTAATAAATAATATTCAAATACCTAGAATGTGTTTCTTGAGTTCATAATAGTTTGACTACATGAAACAATCTATGCATCTACAATAATAAAATAAAGTATTTTATAAATTCAAAGGTGATCTCTAGATAGGAAGTGAATATCTTATCATCATTTATTTTTTCGGTGTTAATATATGACCATTTAAAACTGAGAATAAAATTCACAAATTTTGAACCAGATATTGTGACTCACACCTGTAGTCCCAAAACTTTGGCACTGAGACAGGGGGACTAGGCCAATAAGATCAAAGCTAACCTGAGTTACATGTCCAGACTCTGTTTTTCAAAGCTTGTTATGTATCAAATCAGACAACTAGAAATAAATAATTCCTAGTAAGGTGAAAAGAATGTGAATTGCTATTTTGCATAAATGTATGGTATCTAATTAATATAGGATAAAAATGGTATACTGAGGCATTCAGAGAAACAATGAGATCAGGTAGTTTTAGACAACAAATAAAACCAATTTATCTTCTAATTCTTTTTAATCTACATTGCAATTAGGCATTTTAACATTTTATAGCCTCTTCTTCCACTTGACCATCTAATCATTTAAGTCATACCAATACCTGGTAAAGTGCCACGTTTTTATTTTTTCTTTTCTAAAAGTATCATTTGAGTTCGATCTATTTTACTTTAACTGTGTTTTGTATTCTTATCTCAATCCTTTCATATTAACCTTTAATCATTATTATCTTCAAATATCAAATTATAAAAAGACACTAGCAATAACCCATAAATTCTGATGATTAAAAAAAAAAAAGGTTGGGAGAGTCCCTTTATAAAAAAAAAAAAATCCTTAAAATGAGTCCATGAGATGGATCACTGGATAAAAACCAATAACCTAATTAAATCCCTGAGACTCACATGGTAAGAAGACAGAACCAACTACTACAAGTTTTCTTCTGACCCACAGGCACAGAATAGATAAATTAGATAGATTGCTCGTGATCAACCTCAATGTTCTTTGGGCAGTAAGATTTATTTTAAGAGTGTGTGGTGTGCATGCATGAGTGCATACCTTTGTGTGTGCCCATTGAAGATAAAAGAGGGTGTTGGATCTAGATAGAGGATGGACTTATAGGCAGTTGTAAACCACCCATCATAGATCCTAGGACCCAAATTCAGGTCCTCTGGAAGGATAGGAAGTGCTCTTAAGCACTAAGCCAACTCTCCTTTCTCCAAATCTATAAACTCTTAACTTGGTATGTTTTAATAATATTTAAATATGTAAGCACTAGAATTTCTCCATTATCTTCATTATATTAAACAGATTCCCTGGTATTGACTAATTGAAAAATGTGGTTCTTATTTTAATTTAAAATACGAGAAAGAATTTTAATAATACAGCAGGGTGTAGAAATGTGGAGCAGTATAGAGACTGTCAGAATCAGGGTGCTTTTAGAGAACCAGCCATATAGCACACTGCTTTAAATATACACATATAAATTACTATTTATTAATAGTAATTATCATTAACAGCACTAAAAGATAATAAAATCACACCCTAAATACATTCAACTGAGTTAAAATGCCAATTAGATCTAACTGGGGCAGGGTATTATGTGATGCAGGAAAGAATAAACAAAAGGCTTTATCAACCTGAAATGAAGTTACATTCAGGTAATAGTAGTAAATCAGTTTACAAATGAATTAAGAAATAGTGTGCCCACCACCAACTAAACCCAGGAGATATTTAATGGCCAATTTAATGGGAAAAAATGCTGTATGATTAAAAATTAAGGTCATCGATTTCATATTTCCCTCTATTATGTAGGCATAGTATATTTAGAGGCTTGAGCCTTGCTCAAAGATTGAGTTTAACTGTTCTAATGATGACATTTCCTTTGATAAACAAGAATGCCATGAGGTCTATTTCAAACTAATGGGATAAAAGGTAAAATACTTCTGAAAAGATTAACAGGAAGACAAGTTCATTCTCCTGAATGAATGGATATCAATCATTACCTATTAAGCACTAATATATTTTTAAATGTACATAAGTATTTTGCCTGCATGTGTGTCTGTATGAGGGTGTGGGATACCCTGGAACAGGAGTTACAGACAGTTGTGAGCTGCCATATGCCTGCTGGGAATTGAACCCAGGTCTTTCTGGAAGAGCAGCCAGTGGTCTTAACCACTGAGTCATCTCTCCAGCCCCAAGCAATGCTAACAAATGACAGTAGTATATTAGGCACTGCTTCGCAAAGTCTTTCTATATAAAAGAAGTAAAATGAAGCCCATCACTTGTATTGTACTTCAATACCAGCTTTTAGAAAAGACAGTGTTCTAGTTACTGCCCAGTTCACTGGTTTCTTGCAGGATGTCTATAAAAGTATCTCTCCTCCCCTAAAACAAACAAACAAACAAACAAACAAACAACAACAACATAACAACAACATAGAACTAAAAAGAAATCATCTTTAATGAAACTTCGGATCCATTTACTCAACTAATCTATAGATGAAGACAACTTTATAAAGTACTTAATTAAATTTATTTGTATTTGTGTGTGCACACATATGTGGAGGTCAGAAGACAGATTGTTGCAGGTTGTCTCCTGACAACCTGCAACAGTCTATTCTCTCCTACCATGTGGGTCCTCGGGAACTGACTCAAGTTGTTGGGTTCAATGCAAGATATTTTTACTTGCTGACACTGTAGCCTAAAAAGCATCTATTCCAACATATTGTACTATGAAAATGTTTGGTGTGATAGAAGAGCAATAGAAATTCTCCATTTATCCAGACAGGTAAAATACTAGTCAAAAAACTGGAGGCAGTCAAAGGGGGAAGACTTCTTGATTTCTAACTCCATTTACTGAATGCTATGCACTTACAGTAATATAATAAAACAGCTGCTCTTTGACAGAAAATGTTGAGATCAAAAAATTTCCATAATAGACAGTGAATATATAACTTAGAGAAAGCTCCAAAAATGAATATCAGTGCAAGGGAAAAGAATCAAATTAAAAACTTTGTCATTGTGAAAAAGAAAAATATATCAAGAGCTCTTAAAATCACCCAAGTTTATAGAAATGAAATAAATATCGGATACTATTTATCATTTTAAACAAATGACCAAAGCCCTTCCTAAAAAGAAGTCTGCCCTTACTTGGAGCATTTTTGGTAAGATCAACATGATCAAGATTAGTTAACCTTTACCTTAACCCTGACTATACAGGAATGTTATGTTTGAGTATAAAGGGCAGTAGAAATATTTCCAGTTTGTTTGAAAATACTACACCTCTTAATCAAAAGGAAATCTTAATAATGTTGCTTTCTTGCAGAGATTTTTATCTATAGTTACTAAGGTTATTATTGTACTAATATTCAGGCATAGCTACATTCTATAATTTGGGACACATTTAATTACACCCCAATAAATACCCCAATTAAGTTTATTAAACCACTACCAACCCTTTTGAAACTTAAGAGAGATGTTTTAACAGTATCATGAACTCTCAAGTAAGTTTATTTTGTGTAATAAAACAAAGAAACTGATAGCTAATGAAAACTGGCTACTCAGAAGGAACTTTTAAAATACATAAGGTAACATATCTAATTAGCCATTGACATACCACAACATATCTTTAAAAATAACAGTAAGCTGGGGAAAACTTAAAATTCCAGGTATTTTATTACATTCTTCATGCTACTTAAGATATGCTGGGGTCTATTCCTCTGCTGTACTTATCATCTACTGTGGTCTACATTTTTTACAATCTATTTGTCTTAGTGTTCTTAGGTGGCAACTCTCATCAGAATGTTTCCTTATAAAGTCATGAATGGTTCGAGAAGAAACAGTATTTGCATAATTTTCTACTTTAAAAATCTAGAACAATTAGAAACACTCATGAAAAGAAACACCCATTGTAAGAAAAAACAAAGCTTCACAGTTCAAATTATAGCCCAGTGTGATGTCATTCTTTATTTCCCTTCTCTCCCCTTATCAGAATCTTAGGAATCATAATACTATGCAATAAAACTTAGCAACCATTATAGTCATTAACTTCATAAAACCTTAAGTGTGCCCGTAGAACTTAAAATCTTTTCAGATTCTTTATTTTTATCATGCAGAGAAGTGCAGTTTTAACAAAAATTCTAATACTAATGGCAATGACAGTAGAAGCAACTCAGTGTAAAATGAAAAATTAGGAGAAATACTGAATGGCCACAAAGGGAAGATATTTAACAGACAACAAATTATCTTTCCCTTACAATATTTATATTCACAAACCAGAAGTCCAAATGCTTTGTAAATACTGTTTTTTATTATTTAAATGCAAGACATGCTCTGCTGGTTGAAGTGGATAAATATATATAGTCATACACTTAAAAAAAAAAAAGTTCGATGGCAAGGTCAGATGTACAACATTAAGTAGCTCTACGGTGGCCAATCACTTTTTCAGAATTTCTCAGATGCTCCAATATCCTTTTCTGACAGATTTCAGCAAAACTTAAAAGTTTAATGGTGTTATTGGTTACCACATGGCTTTCTCTTTCAAAACTTTGTATTTGAAACCCAATTTCTTCTTCAAGTTCATAACTGATGAATAGTTTCTTCATCTAAATAAATTTCCTTTGAAAGTGCCAATATAAGTTTCAACATTTCTCAATGTGCTAATATTTAGCAACAACAATCACAGAAATAGGACATTGTATCTTGAAAAAACCCAACAACTTAGCCGGGTGTGGTGGTGCACGCCTTTAATCCCAGCACTCCGGAGGCAGAGGCAGGCGGATTTCTGAGTTCGAGGCCAGCCTGGTCTACAAACTGAGTTCCAGGACAGCCAGGGCTACACAGAGAAATCCTGTCTCAAAAAACTAAAAAAAAAAAAAAAAACAAAAAAAACCCAACAACTTACCTTTAAACTAGACTCATAGTCTGTGTTTACTTTGAACATAAGCCCAAGTCGTAAATGAATTTCCTTGGCTCGACAAAAGCTGGGATCAACATAAAGCACCTCCTGAAATGCTTTAATAGCCCTGAAAGAATATAGACATAAGATAGCTTAACTTTTTAACATGTACACATTTCTGCTTGGTAGTACAGTAAAACTCGTTTTATGTAATGCTATTTTTAAATGTCAGATTTATAAAAAAGAAATAATAATGTAAATATTAAGTGTTACTTAAAAACTGAAAGGAGCACTTAAGCATTTTATATTAAATGCAAATAGTCTCATTGCATATAAAATGGGACGACTAAATTTACTCCATATTCTTTAAACAAAAAATCTTCATGGCTTAATCAAATTCTGTGTAAATAACTAGTTTGACTATTTCTGGAATTTCTTGGGAAAGGTAGAGAAGAGTACATAGGAAGGTTATAAAGAAAGAGAGGGAAAGATTAGATACTATTCTTATTTCTAGTCTATGCCATAAAATAAGTTTTTAAAATTTTGTAGTTTGTTTTTCCATGTTTTCCTGTGCAACCCACTGCACTCTATCTTTTATACTGCATTTGTGAGGAGTCAGTTTTCATTTCTAAAGTAATATCCAGCAACCACAATATTTATATAGAAAACGATCATCCTGACTTGGAAACTCTACAGAAATCCAGACATTCACATGGATCTATTTCTAAGTTTATTTTAGTTAACTTTCATTGCCTGTCAATCTCTTTCCCTCAAACTCTCATTGGATATTTATTTATTTTTAAAAAAATAAAAAAGTTTGATTCAAGTAGAAAAAACTCAGGAAAGAAAATCTTTTACTGAATAGACTCTTATGCTGTTATTGTTTAACTTGATCATGTTACTGTAGCCAATGCTTAAAAGGCATATTAAACAATGACCAAATGTTTTGAATGTTTAAAGTTATAAAGTTACTGGCATGAGGATGTAGTTTAGATGGTAGAGTGCTTATTTAGCATGCAAGAATCCTAAGTTGAAACCGTAGCACCTCATAAACACAGTATGGTGATTCACGGCTGTAAATCTAGTACTAAGAACGTAGAAAGGAAGGAAGATAAGGAGATTGGGGTCAGCCTGAGCTACTGAGACCATGTTTCCAAATAAAAATATTGCAAATATTTATAATTTAATAGCAGGAAGCAGTAAAATAAAATAACAAAAAATAATATACTGAAATCATATTGGGTAGTTTTTTAAACTTTCTATTGTTTAAAAACCTCTATCAAATATAATATATATTATTTGCAAAGGTTTTTAAAAGCTAACACTAGTATTATAAACATTAACGGTGAGTATTTTGAACCTTAAGATTTTCCAAAATAAAAGCTAATTCTTTATGCAAAATATTATGCCATAAAATACTTCATGTGTTTTAGTAGTTTTATTCTGAAGGATCATACTTAGGCCAGTCTAATATTTGAAAAAAATGACTACTTATATATGTGCTTATTTATAATAGTAAAGACTTCTACCAGGTAGTTTATTTGGCAGGAAGAACATAGGTTCAGCATCAGATCTATATACCTGCTTATGACAGTACTTGACTTTCTTCCTTAAGAAATAGGCATCTATGTGTTAGATGGTTTTTAAGTGGGTCTGAGGAATGTATAATATGAGAGAGAGGTGAAAGGGCTAACAGAAAAAAATAGGGGTAAGATAAAATTCTTATTCAGAAATGTTTCAAAATCAATGCAAGCTCAATGAGAGGAAGATTGTATATTTGTGGGTAGAGGCATCAAGGTTAGAAAGTAGGACTGAGAACTCAGGGGAAAAGAGCAGTATACAAAATGTTCAGAATCTTTTAGGGTAGTTCTAATGTTTACATCTTCAGTCAAGTGATGGTTGTATTAATGTTTATTGTTTTACAATAGCATGTTGCAATAAATATTTATGATTTACACCTTTTAAGGTGTGCTAGCAAAAATTATGTCCAAGAACTAAAGATGTATGTAGGGGAGTTGAAAGAGTGTTTACCCAGCATGGGTGAAGCCTTAGGTTCCAGCCACAGGGGCACTGAACAAACAAGAGGTGCCTGAGTAGGTTGACTAATCGCAGCACTGAAGAAGTAGGAGCCTGAGAAATAGAAATTCAAGGTCATCCCTTGCTACCTAGTCAGTGAGCTCAAGGCCAGTCTGGGATACAAGAGACCCAGTCTAAAAATATATATAAAAATCAAGACTAATGCTTCATAATGTCCTTATAGTATGAGTCAGAAAACTGCTAAGCAATGTTCATATGTGCCAATAAAAACCCAGGCAAGTCTGAGGCACAGATATGAAACAAAAGTGGAATCACAGAAAAGAAGTTAGGAAAGAAAAAAGGTAGAACAAATAGTTTATGAGGTAAAAAAAAAAAAAAAAAAAAAAAGATTACATGACATCAGTAACACGACTTGCAAAAAAATTTCTTGTCTCAATTAAAATTCTAATTTTTCCCCCCTAATTGTAGTATTTGAGATGTGAACCTTTAGTACAGACATCTCTTCCACTTGATTCACAACATTACACACATACAAACATAGCTTTATATTAAACATGATCTCTATGAGTAGGCAATTAGCCTAGATTCAGAAACATTATAAACACATTAGGCTCGGTGTATATTCATTCTTTAAGGTCTAAAAGTGCCAAGGACAACCACACATGTGCACACACATGCATAGCGCACGCACACACACACACACACACACACACACACACACACACACACACACACACACACAAAACCTCTGGTGCTATAATGTTATAGAAACAACTTTCAGAAACTCATTACTTGATTACTGATAAAAATTCCTTAAAAGATTTTGTATTTTGGCTTACACTTACTTACTCAAACAGGTAGTTTGTATGACACTAATAACTTAATAGCCATATCTCTTTGTTACATTTAACATCTATGGACAGCTGCCAGTCAGCTCCACTCTAGTTGGCTGTTACTGTCATCTTCAGCTTACCTCAAATGTGAAATGGATTACCTTAAAATTTTCTGCCTGCAAATATTGGTATTCTTGACTTCACTGTTTCTTTAAACTATATTCTCCTGATGTAGAATATCTTCATTTTTTAGCTTCCTTGTAAATCCACTATTATAGTCAAAACTCACCATGCAAATTCAGTATCAACTATTTCTTACTTAGTATTAAATACAGTGATAAGGTCCAATCTATAATCCAATCATTTTATTTTCTATCTATGATGTATTGTCCCCAGTTTTTCTAAGTGTTTATTTCTTCAGGTCTGTATCATTCTTTTCTCTCTAAATCATTACCATCAGCAAAACAACAAATTAGCAGATGTCAATCGATACCATCACTTAAAGATAACAGATAGGGTTATTTGTCGAGAAGGAAGAACTCTACAGTCTAATCTATTGATCAAAACTCCTCACCTAATATACAATACATCTATTTAACCAAGTTTGTATTTCTATCTAAACTTTTGCTGTTTTTTTTTTCACGTGACACTTCAGTTTCCACATCTCAGGAAAATAGAACTGGGGATGGGGGAAGATAGGAATACCACTAAAGACTACATTTAAATTTATTATCTTACTACATTCCTATCTATCCTATACATGGAAGCAGAATCTGGTCTCTGTAGTATAGACTAGACATCGCTAACAAATATTTTATCCTGACAGAATTTTAAAGCATGATGAATGGCTACTAAAAACTATATAAAATACTTTGACAATGCAATGCCTAGAAAGTTTCAGTTTTTAAATAGGCAAAGAATATTCTCCACTAGGGAAAAAAATTTAAAGGAACATATTGCTGTGTCTAGTACTGTTGCTAATTTTTTTGATAGTCTAGAAACAACTTTTTATATCACCAGATTATTTATATAGAATTTCTGGTTTAAGAATTGTTACATTTAATCATAAGTTTAAAAAAAAATTATATGGCTGGAGAGATGGCTCAGTAGTTAAGATCACTGATTGCTCTTCCAGAGGTCCTGAGTTCAATTCCCAGCAACCACATGGTGGCTCACAACCATTTGCAATGCAATCTGATGCCCTCTTCTGGGGTGTCTGAAGAGAAGTGACTGTGCACTCACATACATTAAATAAATAAATAAACAGACAGACAAACAAACAACTAAATCTATCTTCACTCACATACATTAAATAAATAAATAAACAGACAGACAAACAAACAAACAAATAAATCTATCTTTTAAAAAGTTATATGAACCTAACTCCTCAATAGCACTAATTCTAAAAACACACATCACTAAATATGCTTTAAAATAATGGTTATCTTTAAACAGATTTCTAGAAAATCATACAAAGAAAGAAAGAAAGAAAGAAAGAAAGAAAGAAAGAAAGAAAGAAAGAAAGAAAGAAAGAAAGAAAGATAGATCTAGATCTATAGCAAATAACACTAAAAAAAAAATCATCTTTTCACATTTTGATACATTTGTAAAGAGAAGTAACCAATCCTGAAATCTCTGGAGCCAATAATGTCCAGAAAGTTTCCTCAAGAACTGATAAAGGGTAACGGAAATGATTACATATTATTTCATCAAAATTAAAGTATAATCTAAATTAGTAATAAATTACTAATTACTAAATTAGTAATAAAATACATATATACAATACATAAGTATTCCTATACATGTCCATTCAGATATTTACAGGCGCTTTTTTAATTGGATATTTTCTTTATTTACATTTCAAATGTTTTCCCCTTTCCAGGTCTCCCATTTGGAAACCCCCTATCTGATTCCCCCCCCCCCCCATGAGGGTACTCCCCCACCCACCCAATTCCTGTCCTCCCGCCCTGGCATTCCCCTACACTTGGACATCGAATACCCTCAAGCGCAAAGGCCTTTCCTCCCACTGATGTCCAACAAGGCCATCCTCTCAGCCACCTATGTGGCCAGAGCCATGAGTCCTTCCATGTGTATTCTTTGGTTGGTGGTCCAGTCCCCAGGAGCTCCAGGGTGTCTGGCCTGTTGACACTGTTGCTTTCTTCATGGGGCTGCAAACCCCCTCAGCTCCTTCAGTCCCTTCTCCAATAGGCTCTTTTTAAGAGAAAATTAGAAAGATGTGATGAAATACAAAGAGCCAGGTAGGTAAGTAAATTTAAGGATGGAAAAGGAAATGGGGGGGGGGACCCAGATCAAACAGGAAGGAGCATGAACAAAGTAGAGTGGTAAAACCTGCTTCTGGTCCCTTTAGAGGATGCTAAAAGTGCTAGTCTAACTAACTCAAAAAGAATACTTAGGCAAGAACTGTACTACAAGGATCATTTGAGGTTGAATTAGAGGGGGCAGGAAATAACTTAGAAAGAACACATTACACAGGCCTGACTTTTGCTAGCCCTTTTTAGAAAATCTTTGACTAGAACTCTATTAAGTTGAACACATTTTTGACTCCCTTATTGTAAGATTTAAATATTTATCCTTAATTCCTGTGAAGTTTAATCAAAACTCTTCCAAATTCTCTCTGGTAATCTTTTTGTCGGTCAAACCTGCCTTAGTTACATTTTCTAGGTGTCTCCCCCCCCCCCCAAATAGAAGTATAAACTATTTAATTAACTCAGCATATAGTAGCATCAACTGTTTGTTGGTAATAAAAATTTGAAGTAATAGCATGTTTGTATAATAGCTCAAAACTACATGTATAACAAATGTAGTTTTTATCACAATCCATGTCAGACAAGCCTCAGGATCATGATATCAAAACTGCATTAGGTTTAACTTTTTCCTCTAATTTTTTGCTATCAGAAAGCTTTAAAATCATCGCTAAAACCAACATTTTTCCTCACTGCACTCAATGCAACAACTGTACAGAAGTGCAGAAATTCCTTCACCCCTACAAACACACAGGAGTCTGTGTTGTAGAAATGAATCCTAAAAAAATTGTACTTGCAATGTATCAACATCTATCATTGTCCTTCAAAGTGCAAATTCACCTTATTCTCCTAAACCTTTTTTGAAATCATATTATACCTGCCAATTATATTTGGGAACCTAAATTAAAAAATCATATGAATATATATATTCTTACATTTGCCACAGCAATACCATGCTGATGATGATGGAAAGAATACTAACAGACCAGAGATTGCTTTTATGGAGTTATACATTTAAGGAGCAGGTCCTATTCCTTCAATTATACTTTCAAAAGAGTTACTTCTGCTCAGGTATCTTTTTTCTGCCAGTCTAAATTTCCCTTCTCTTTTGATACTCTCACTTGAGGATATAGGTTTTCTGTAAAGGCATATTAATTTTAAAGTAATCTTAGCAATGGATCACCTTCATCCACATATACATGCACAAATAAACAACTTTAAGAGACCAATTCCTAGTTCTCTACTATACTGTGTTTCTATATCTTTCTTTTTTATTCTAGGCATCTTAGCTTGAGCTCTTAGATTTCCAAGTATTAATAATAACAGAGCTAAGTAGTCAGAAGTCACATGAAGACCTAACATTTGCTCTAATGTATTAATTAGTACCTGCCATGGCTCCTCTGGTTAAGAGGCTATGACTAAAACTAGAAAAGCTAACGAATATAATTGAATGAAGCAGGCAAAAAAAAAAAAAAAATCAACTCCCAAATTAAAAATGAACATCATAATCTGTCAAGAAACAAATAGGTTAGCAATAAAAATGTAGTTAATAAAGTTGCACCTAATAATATTAAGGATTACAAATCTGAACATACATGTTGGTTAGATACATTTTAAGACACACTGTCTCATCAAATGCCAAGACACTACCAAATACAAATTTTATTTAAATTCTACCCATATCAAAAACACAATATTCTGAGACATCTGACTCTTTGTACAGGCAATTTAAGAAAAAATACCTCTTCTAGCAACACTTTTCAACAAATTTCAAAGAATTTGGTGTTCAATAAAACTTCCTAATAGCTATCAGTATTTATCACCAAATACATCACCAAGAATAAAGTAATTTCAATCTAAGTAAATTACTATCAATTCAGTCTATACTCAGAAATTCTCAGCAAGGACTATTGAGTGTTTTTGTGTTTTGTTTTGTTTTGTTTTGTTTTTAATTTTACAGTTGTTCAAGCAATACCAAAACAAGTTAAATTAGAAATATGAGGTGTAGATTCAGGGTAGGGATAGGAAGGGAGTTGCCTGATCAGCAAGAGAACACACAACCAAGGCAAAAGTATAGACAATTCTTTTAGGAAGCAGCCGTAGCACTGAGATTTAAGATGTAACAAATTGTGGTGACCAAGAGCAAAACCAAAGGGCACTTATTTAAAGTTAAACCTTGTATTATTCTTTTATCACTCAGTTTCATTTCTGAAGTAAAATGAATAATGTAGAAATCATACATAAATGAAGAATCAAAAATAAACGAACTTAACATGGTCACAAATTTATTAAATAACTTTGAACTTCAGTACTAATTTTGTTCTTACCTTCAATATAGAAGGTCATAAGTAGTTATGTGAAGCATGGCTAGTCTGAGAAAAAAAAATACCCACTCTTAAACTGTAGAGTTCCTTGCTTCCCCCCTTTCCTACATTATTTCCAATCGATTATAAAGATTTACCAATGTGCCAAAGAGAACCCTTAGAAATACAAACTCAAAGTCTGCTGCCTATGCTATGTGTTGGTCTGGACCTGTGATGTCACCATTTGGGAAGCTAAGGCAGGAAGACTGCTGTGAGTTTAAAGATAGTCTGCATTACACAGTGATAATTTGTCATTAAAAAAAAAAGTAACAAATAAAATGGAAAGAAAGGCTGGATGCCTTTAATCTCCACAGAGGCAGAGGAGCAGGGGGGCAGAGGGGCAGAGGGGCAGAGGGGCAGAGGCAGACAGACAGATTTGGTGAGTTCCAGGCAAGCCAGGGTTGAACAGTTAGTTGTACCTACTAATTTAAAAACACAGTACAACAGGAAAAAAAAAAAGTATGCTTGGAGATTAACCTTGCTTCTAGCACCAACAATTACATAATACCAAGCTAAGTATATATAACACATCCTTGTTTCTCCACCTAAAACATTAAAAAGAAAAGCATAAATCACCTCTAAGACTATTTCTCTAAAACATTTACATTTTTTAATTCCACAAATAGGATTCTTCTTAAAAATTAGTAGACTTAAAGATCCTTGGTTTCAAATATATACTGAACACTAAAGAAAGAATGGTGTGGTGGCTCAAATGAGAATGACTTCCATAGGCTCATAGATTTAAATGTTTGGTCAACAGTTGATAGGACTGTTGAGGAGGGTTGGGAGAGGCCTTGTAAGTGTGCCTCCCACCTGTGGATCAGGATGGAAGTTCTCAGCAACTGCTCTAGTACTGTGCCTGCCTTCGTGCTACTCCTTTCTTTACTATGATGATATTAGACTCACTCTTTGAAACTATTAACACCAATAAACTCTTCTATAAATTGACTTGGTCATCCTATCTTACTACAGCATAAAAAACCAACTAAGACACAAATATAATTTAGGGTTGATGTAAAGGAAGGTATGGTGATGTAAAGCCAGCACTGTGAAGGTAGAAACAGGAAGATCACCTTGATCATATTGGCGTGATCTTAATAAATTTTGTGCTAGCCAGGACTACACAGTTTAACCATACTCATTCTTCAGTTCAAATAACCTAGGAGCCAGTCATCAATAATTAATGGAGAAATTCTAAGATAGATAGATAGTCCCTATTTAATCCTCTTTGACTGGAAATCTTAAATCATAAACAATTTTTTTTTAAAGTATAAATAATTTAAGATGGGTCAATACTTCTGAATCTTATCAACTCAACAGATGATTGCAAACTGAAGGTTTACTTACAATAACATATTTTATATTAACACACACATACAATCAAACAAAAAATGTAAATAAAAGCCAAAGAAACTAAAACATTATATTTATTGGACCAATTAAAGTTAATTATCTGTATGTCATGTTAACTTACCACTGAAATGCATTGTAATGGAAGTAGACCAAACCAAGACCATATAAAAAGGCAGCATTCTATAAAAGAAGGAAAGAGAGACTTTTAAGGAATGCGTTTATATGTAGTGTATAGTATGTTGTTGATGTACAATAAAGTACTCAACAATGTTTTACGTTCTTAAAATTCCTATCATGTCTTACAATATATTTAAAATACATTTTTCAAACACCAAAATGACAGTTATGAGTAAGCAGATGGTATGGAATCCAATAAACTTGGAGATATATTCTGGTTTCTATTTAATTTGTTCTGGGAAGAAAAAACTAGCAGAATTCAATCAGCAAACTTAAACCAATTTTCTTCAGAAAAAAGAAAATGCTTTGATTATGCTATCTTATTCTTTCCTATTGGCACATGTACCTATGCTTTCTGTGCCTCCCACCTCTCATTCCCCAAGATATAATATATATGTGTGCTCAAACATTTGTCTTTTTTACAAATTAAATATGGTCAAGTATGGTGGTACATGTCATCTAGTACATGGGAAGCTGATGGAGTATTGCTTCTAATTCAAGAATTTATCTTGAATAAAAAGAAGTTCATATCTCCATAAAACTAAAAGAAACCAAAACAACAACAAAAACCTAAAGGCTAGCTCCTATTTAGAGGTAAGATGAAAATAAAATGAGTAATAATAGTGTAGTCCTTGTTTTTGAAACTACAAAAGGAATATTCACTAATGGCTAAACCCCTAAATATAATTCAGTAGGTGTTGTTTTGATATATAATTCTTATTTTAATGGTAAAATTCGCTGTAGACTTTTCTTATGAATTTTAACCTTTTCCTACAGTGATACCGAACATAAAATTAAAGAGCTGTATTTTCCAATTAGTATAAACTTAGCTAAAGGTATCAGTGCTGGTTAGTAGCTTATGTGGTCAGTTAACCTAGATAAACACTTGTAAGAAAGTGAAGAGGTCAGGAAATGAAGGGAGGCCATTAATGGATGCTTTATGGAGCTGATTGTGGCTGTTGGAACTGGGACTCGATCTTGTTGGGGATCTCTGGAACGGTGTAGAACAATCCTCCAAGTCATCTTGCCCTAAGTATAAGGGAACCAGGGCACATAGGCCACAATAGTTATCAAACATTGACTATGATGTTTTGCACATGATTTTTTAATAATAAAATTTTTGCTAGGACTTTACTGTACTTTTTTGAATTCTATGTGACTTCTAAAAACATTGAAAAACATTTAAGTACATTGTAAAATCTAATAATGTGGTAATTTACTTTTATTATATCCTCATTACCCCCAATTTTCTAAATGAGAACATTATATGTGACTAAGGGATTCACAAAATTGAAGAGTTAAGAAGGTCTCAACATCCATTTTGAAAATTGATATTTAATTTTCTTTAATTTAGCTAGAACTGTTTTTTAATCAAAATCATTCATTTCCTATTCCATCCTCTGAAAGAATCTGAACAATACTGATGAGGCTGTGCAAAACTGACGAAACTAAAATGTATTTCTCCAACTCTCAAATAAAACATGTAATATATGACATAGGAGGAAAGGTATAAATACTCCAAACACAAGAGAAATTGAGTCATGAAATATATTACCTATAAAGTCAAGACTTGAAAAACAACTACTTTCTCTGAAGAAGGAAACACAGATTGAATCACAACAAATAATCTCTCTCTCTCTCTCTTTCTCTCTCTCTCTCTCTCTCTCTCTCTCTCTCTCTCTCTCTCTCTCTCTGTGTGTGTGTGTGTGTGTGTGTGTGTGTGTGTGTGTGTGTGTGTGTTTAGGCAGGGAAGGTTTACTGAAGTACATTTCTACTTCTAGAACACATCTTATATTCTCCCAATTTCTTTATTCCCTCTCTCTCTGTCTCTCTCTCTTTCTCTCCCTCCCTCCCTCCCCCTCTCTTAAACTTTTTCCCATTCTTGCAATACTATGAAGCAATTTAAATATATACTATAAAAATCCATTTAAATACTACTACCTTCTATGGGAAGCTTTGCTGATTGATCTACATCAAATTGGAGGCAATATCTCTGACCTCTTAATTTGACCTTAGCACACTGTTTAATAAGAACTTTAGTTTTGTGCAGAATGGTAATATTTTATAAGACAACCTCATGAGGCAGACAGTTTCACTTATAAAAAAAAAGAGCTGAGGCTTAGAGAAACTAAGCAAATGCTCAAGGAGTTGAATAAATACTACACAGCAGATACAGGGTTTGACTAGATCAGCCACTAGAGCTCACTATTTTTCTGTTCGTGTATTTACTGAACTTCAACAAACAAAAATGACACAGAGAGGAATGTGAGCCAGGCAGAGGCAAGAGGATTACTGTCAACGTCAAGGCTAGCCTGGTCTACACAGCAAGTTTTCAGAGAGAAGGACTAACACACAGTAAAACCTTGTCTCAAGAATAACAAAACAAATTTAAAAAAAGAGAAAAAGAACTAATTAAACACATGTACTTCCTACATTCCCTCCAATATAGCAGATGCTAGACATTCACTAAATCCATCCCTGAATACATATCCAAAGGACTCTATGTTAACATATCATAGAGCAGTTCCTAATGCTGCAACCCTTTAATACACTTCATTATAGTGAAGTCCAAATGTAAAATTATCTGTTGCTACTTTATAACTAATTTTTCTACAGGTCTGAATCATTTTGTCAGTATGTGTTTTCTGATGGTCTTAAGCATCCCTTGTGAAAGGGTTGTTCAACCCCCACAGGAGTCACAACCCACAGGTTGAGAACTGCTGCCATGAATATACTTGCACATCTATATTTATTCCTGTACTATTCATAGTAGCCAAGAGATGGAACCAGCCTAGCTGCCCATCAAGAGATGAATGGGTGATGTGGTTCATATGAACAATGTTAGTTAATTCAGCTGTAAAGAAAAATGAAGTCGTGATATTTACAAGAAAATGGACAGAACTGGAAATCATTGTTAAGCAAAATTAGCTCTGCTCAGAAACAAAATTGTTACATGTTTTCAGTTTGGTAATGGTGGCACACACCTTTAATCCCAGCAGAGGCAGGCAAATCTGTGAGTTTAGGCCAGCCTGGTCTACAGAGCAAGTTCTAGGACAGCCAGGGATACACAGAGAAACTGTGTATGCATGTGTGCATGTGTATTGGGGGGAGGGTTACATGTGTTCTCGCATATGAAGAACAATAGTAGTTTAAAACCATACATACAGGTATACTTTTTAATTTAAATTTGTGATGAGAAAGTAGTAGTAACAGTTACTGAAAAAGCTAGTTTCTCCTTTTCTTTTTGTAAATGTTTCCTTTCCTTTGAGTCAAAAGTCAACAGAGTGCAAAAGAGATTAAGTGCAAGCTAGAGTTGTTTGAAAATGATTTTAAACTGAAAACATCTGAACAATCAGCAGTTCTCTCCCCTCTTCCTCTAGCACAGACATATACAAACATACAATACTATTTCACTTTTACAGAATCTCCAGGCTTGAAAATGGGAAGACATTTTGATAAGACAAGATGGTTATCAGGGATTCATGTGTCCATTAGCATAAAAACACAATAGGAAGTTAGATAGATAGATAGATAGATAGATAGATAGATAGATAGATAGATAGATAGATAGATAGATAGAGATATAGCCAGACAATAATAACTTTGGTTTCTAAGGGAGGGAAAGATAAATCAACAGACTAGAGGATGAAAATATTTTTCAGGCAATGAAAATTTGTTGTGTGCTACCATAATGGCAGAGACAAGTTAGCTACACATTTTCCTAAGGCACTGGAATGTACTACACAGAGTGAACCCTAATATATACGCTAGGGGCTTTGCATGAAAATGATATATAAAATGTTAAGTTTACGGAATGCAACAAATACACCACTATTAGTAACAAAGGTGATATAGAACCCTGTCCTCCAAGCATAGCATAGTCATTGTGGTCCTGATATCCAGCAGATATGCAATCATCTGCACAAGACCTTCTCAAGACTGGGCCCACTGGCATTCTTCTGTGGAAAGAGTGGAAAGTTCACAAGGCTCAGGAAGTCCCACAAATACATAAAAAATAACCACTGCTAGGGAAAGACAACTTTCTGGTAGTACAGCTGACCTATGTTGCCCATGCTCCTGAAGTAACCCCTCACACTCAAGCTCCTGAAAGTCTTCCAATTAAACCATGGTGGACTTGGATGGAATTGTTTCTTTAGTCTGTAGTTGCCCTCTTTCCCCCAATCTGAGATGGATAGAAATAGACTTCCTAGAAAACATCTCACAAAAGCAAGTTATACCTGTACAAAGGTGGGGGTAGGTGTTTTTTTTTTACATGATGTAAAAAACAATAAAGTACAACAGAACCTACTATATTTTTCGATTAAGGCTTTAAAACATCATCACCTCTTAGTTGATAATATATAAACTTTTATTTCTAATTATTCACATGCTCATCAAAGTAACTCTCAAATGCAGCATAAATTTCTGCTTTTTCGCTGAACCTGTCCTACCATCAACTGATAGGCAAGGCCTCAACTCCCTTTCCCACAGGGTAAGAAAGTGGGGTAACAAACAGAATCATGCTGAAAAAGGAAAAAGAACTGCTACCTAATAACAAGCCCTAACCTATAAAAAACAAAACGAGCATCATAAACGGGAATGATAGTCTACAATGCAAGTTTTACAGACCAGAGAGTACAGAATACTTTCAATTTACTATGATATGATGATTGATCGAGAGGAAAAATATTAGAAAAATCTTTATCCTAGAAGCATACAGCAATAAGTAGCACTAATGAAAAAAGACCTGTTTCCCAAGTGAGGTAGTGAGAACGTGAGGTAACAGAAAAGAATGCTGGGGAAACAAATTAATTCAAGTCTCTAAAACTTTTCATCAGACATGCTCTAAATCAAAAGCAGTTTGGACAATAAAGTTCCCTTATTGGTGTTTGTCTTTTTTGTTTTCTTTGACAGTACTGGGGATTGAACTTGGGTCCTCATAAATATCAGCTAAGCACTATACCACTGAGCTGCCACACCAACCCCACACAATTTTAGGGTCAAATGAGTCTGACTGTCAGTCAACACCAAGCATTCTATATGCCAGTAATCATCTTTGAAAACAATTGCATTTTATGCTGAGAAACAACTGAAAAATAAGTTCATGTCAAACTATGAAACTGGCACTAAAAGCTGCTTACACTAAAAAGCACTGACTCCTTAGGTGTCACAAATTACTGAAAACAGGATGAAAGCCTGACATTTCCAGCTTCACTCTGAATCTGTTTCTTCCTTGATGACTCAGATTCCAACTTGACTGCCTAACTAATCTATCCTATCTCCTTCAAGGATAAGTGACAAAGACATTCAATCACCTTGGATTTCAGAAAACAAAAACAAAAACATGCAGGACAAGCCACCCAAAAATAAAAGCAATTATTGATTAGGGGGAAAGCTGTATCTTGGAGAAATTATCACCTCCTGCAAACCTCCTTGTCACCTCTAGCAACAAGGACTTCTAAGCATCTTGTAGGATCACAGCAAGGGTCTACAATGGCTGGATCAAAGTCCTGAAGACTGCGTAACGCACATTTCTTCGCGAGAGTCTTCCTTTAGTTAACCCTAGCGTTCGTGTCATCACGATGGTGATTTAGGTTACTCTACCTCTTTATCCCTCTTCTCCATGTGGCTACCTTGAATAAATCCCTACCTTTTTAACCATAGAGACTAAATCTCTAAGTTTTGTCTCCTTAAGTGGGGTATCAGGATAAGTTGCCAAATCAGGCCTGTTAGGGAGTATCAGAGCAACAGGTTTCAAATGTCATAATAATGTCATGCTGTCATTAATTCCACAAACTTAATGACAGAGAACAGGAAAAAGAAATCTACTATTAACTTTACTGGAGATCACCTGAGGGGTAGGAAGAACAATAAAGATTTGAAGGCATTCCAGAGGTCCTAGCTACAAATTTCCTCATGATTACCTCAATCTGCTGTATAACCTATAAATACCTGAAACTAGTAAGAATCTAACATGGAACAGAGAAAATTCGATGTTCTGAGGTATTTATTTCAGCTTTTCTTCTTTAAGAGACAACAGTAATAGCAACAGTTCAGAGCTTTGGTTTCATTAGCTACATAGGAGACAAATTAGGTACCACAAAGTTTACCGAGGCTTCCCATGCAAACCTGAATCCCTGGAAAATTTTTCAGCATATTATTGACTGAAAATATTCAGGGAGGGGAGGCATGGGGGTGGAGAGAAGCACAACTTTTACCTATCTGGGAGAAAACAGAATAATTTCATATCAGATGTAACTGGAGGATTAATGAACCTAAAATAAAATGCTCTAAAAATTAATTCACAATGTAGCACAAAGACAAAGGCATGGGACTATGAAAGTGAACTTGAGAATAGGTAAGTTTGTTATAAATCTAAAGCCAGCTGTATAGAGAAAAGGTAAAATGGGATCTAGGTCATATTTTAAAGATTTGATAGAAAAAAACAAAACAAAACAAAAACAAGAGACATAACCTTCTAGTCCTAAAGATTATAATATCCAGATGCAGAAAATTGAATAAATAAAAACGAAATGCCTTATGCACAGTAAAGTTCAGAAGACAAAAAGCAGATCTCTTAAAAGAAGCCAGGAGATTTAAGAGCTTGAAATAGGTTTTAAATAAATACAAAGGATAGAAAATAAGCTAAACCATATCAAAAGAAACATTAACAAACTTTCAAAACCATAGTAAACATAAAAGAATGGAAATACAAGAAAAATAAATTCATTTATACAAGAAAAATGAGAAATACAATAAAAGAACAAAATTAATATCTTCAGACAAATAATTTTATATTATACAATTTGCATACCACTGAATCTACAACTTCCTCAAATTTAATGTCCATATATAGCATGAAGAAAAAAAAAACACTTCAGACTAAGCTGTAATTACATGTATAATTAGCACTAAAATTAATTTTGAAGAAATTTTATTATATTTATTTGTATGGAGAACATTTGTGGGTTGGGGATAGATAGATAGACGCCAATACAGGAGTGGGGGTCAGAAGACATCTTACTAGTGCTGGTTCTCTCCTTCCATGACATAGATTTTGGGGATCAAATGCAGCTCATCAGGCCAAGTGCTGGAATTAAAGACATGTGCCACCACCACCCAGCATCAACAAATATATTTTTTAAGTTTCACTTTCCTGGAAGTTTTCTGGTGTTCTCATTTGCATTTTCTTTTTGGTAATTTATGTTTGCTGATGTGAGTACTGTGATGGTCAGCAGAATGATCTGTAGCAACCTCCTGCTGGCCCTTAAAACTATATTATACTAAATAAAAGATAAAGCTTCATCATACTTTCATATTTAACACATAGAGAAAGGTATTAATAAGGTAAATAAATTCATCGAGCAATCTTACATCAAATCTGGAAAAATGGTTTAGCAGTTAGGAGCATTTGCTGTTCTCCTATAGAGAACCAAGCTTCAGTTTCTAGCATAGGTTGCTAACAACCCACCTATAATGCCAGTTTCAGGGGATCTGATCTTTTTTTCTAGCCTTCTACAAAACCAGGCATGCACATGGTACATATGCATATATGCAAGCAAAACACTCATACACATAAAATGAAAATAATTTTTTTTAAAAAATAGGGAAGGAGTATACAAATTGAAGTTTTTTAAATACACTATTATCTGTGGAAGTGTATTTAAAATATGTTTTATATGCTATGATTGTGGGAAAGCAAATGAAATTATTACTGAGGATAAATTCTCCCCCAAAATAGTTCACATAAACAATGCAGACAAACCAAAAATGCTAATATGAGGTTGTGAGGTGTTTGTCTTCCAAGTATAAGTCCCCGGGTTCGATCCCCAGCACCATACAAACCATTAACCCAAGCACTTGCTAGGTGAAAGCTGTTAGTTTGGCTGAGTTTGATTTTTCAATTATTTCACATGCGATCAGATCATCTCTGGTCAATAAAATGTCAACAATCTAATTCTTTTTAATAAAATACAAAGTAGCTAAATAGAAAATAACAAAATGATACTGATTTCCATCTTCAAATCTCTTTCCTGCAGAAGTAACATTAAAAAAAAAGTGAGCTCTAATCTTTATTTTTGATAACCAACAATAAATATACCAACAAAAACAAATAAATAAGCATGAAAATGTGCACCAACCTTCCAGTAGTCAGACTGTAAACTGTAGTACCTCTGGTATGCAGATAATGCTAAAAGAAGGAGAATAATTATAAGTCACAATTATGTTTTACCTTAGGAAAGTCTTAAGAAACATTACTATAGTAGGTATTTAGAAACCCTGGCCTTTACTGATAAGCACTGATTTCTCACTTGAACCCATATGATAACTAAATCAGGATAAAAGCTTGACATATTTGCCTTCATTCTGTCTATCTTTCTTACTTTGGATCACCCATTTAACTCTATAAGCACACATCCAGGAATATGTCTTAAAAATTTGTGATATTTAACCCATCCTTTGCTACTGGTCTTTCTTTTTGGACTAGTGTTACTGATAAATTTAACCAATAATTCTGCAATGGGCACTTGGAAAACCTGCCTTTGCTAAAGTACCAACTCTTTACTTCACAAGCAATCAATAGGATGAAAACTAAAACATGTCTTCATTTTGTCCTTTACTTTGTCTCATATTCCAGCTTCAATCTACTTAACCTAATGTTATCTCATTCCCGTCAAAGCTAAAGGCAAACAAGTTATTTTCCAAAACCTCCAGTCGTCTTAGATTTAAATAACCAAAACTTTTCAGGAAAGATATTCCTCCTCCCAATAAAGGCAATTATCCATGACGATGAAGCTATATCCTTGCTAAACTAATCATGTTGTAGATAGCAGATGGGTTTCCTCGGGAATTACAATGTATTAACAATTTATCCAACCACCTTGTAGAACCAGAGCTGAGACAAAGAAGTCCAAGTCCATCCCTTAACCAGGACTGCTTAATTATGTTTCCTCTTGCCCTCTAGTGCAACCTAAGCTTCAGGTCAGAAAAACAAACCACTAAACTCCTTTACTTGTTTTTCACATCGTGGCTACAAAGGTCTCCTTTCCACTCTTCATCATTATTCATCTCTGGTAACTAATGGATTAAGACCTAGCCTAACCTGTTGGGGTTCTAAGAGCTTTGACTTCTACTCTTAAGGACCCCAGTTACAATTTCAGAAAATTCCAAGAAAGCTATAGGGTTACTAAACTAAAAGGCCTACAACATATGTTAAGTCTAGAAGCAAGGAGATTCAATGTTTTCAAACTTCTAAAGAAAAATTATCTCCAACAATATAGATACCCACATTCTTAGTTCAGGAGAATAAAAGTATTGTTCATATATGCAACAACACAACCAAAATTAACTTCCAGCATTGGGTATGAGCAGGCTTATAGATCACTGAGGAGAGATCCTTCCCCTCATAATCATGAGCTTGTAAAACCAGAAACTGAAACTACAGGACTTTGATTACTGGTCACAAAAAGGAGATCTGTGTTTATCTCTCGCCCTGGGTAGAGATTACTATCTAGGTAGAGGCTTTCTGGTAAAGCACAAGGATATATAGCACTATGCCCTCCCTTAAGAGGACACATGTTCCACTATGTTCATAGCAGCCTTATTCATAATAGCCAGAAACTGGAAAGAACCCAGATGTCCCTCAACAGAGGAATGGATACAAAAAATTTGGTATATTTACACAATGGAGTACTACTCAGCTATTAAAAACAATAAATATATGAAATTCCTAGGCAAATGCATGGATCTGGAGGCCATCATCCTGAGTGAAGTAACCCATTCACAAAAGAACTCACATAACATGTACTCACTGATATGTGGATATTAGCCCAGAAACCTAGACTACCCAAGATACAATTTACTAAACACATGATACTCAAGAAGAAGGAAGATCAAAATGTGGACACGTCACCCCTCTCTAGAATTAAGAACAAAGCACACATTGAAAGAGTTAAAGGAGCATTTGTGCAGCTCAATCCAAAGGATGGACCCAACGACTGCGGCTGCCAGGGATCCATCCCACAATCAGTCACCAAACATAGACACTATAGCATATGCCAGCAAGATGGTGCTGAAAGGGCCCGGATATAGCGGTCTCGGGGGAAAATATACCAATGCCTGGCAAATATGGAGGTGGAAGCTCACGGTCAGCTATTAGATGGAACACAGGGTTCCCAAGGAAGAAGGAGCTAGAGAAAGGACCCAAGGAGCTGAAGGGGTCTTCAACCCTATAGGTGGAAGAATAACCATGAACTAACTAGTACCCCCTGGGCTTGTGTCTCTAGCTGCATATATAGAAGAGGATGGCCTAGTTGGCCATCAGTGGGAAGAGAGGCCCCTTGGTTATGCAGACTTTATATGCCCCAATACAGGGCAACACTGGGGCCAAGGGGTGGGAGCGGGTGGGTAGGGGAGCAGGGCCGGGAGGGGGGAGGATATAGGGAACTTTCTGGATAACACTTGAAATGTAAATGAAGAAAATATCTAATAAAAGTTGGAAAAAAAAAAAAGAGTAAGTATAAATGTGAGCCGGGCGTGGTGGCGCACGCCTTTAATCCCAGCACTTGGGAGGCAGAGGCAGGTGGATTTGGCCAGCCTGGTGTACAGAGTGAGTTCCAGGACAGCCAGGGCTACACAGAAACCCTGTCTCGAAAAACGAAAAAAAAAAAAAAAAAAAAAGAATAAGTATAAATGTACCTGTTCATCACCTGGACAAGAAAACCCCCCAAGAAGTCTGGCTATTCCTAAAACTTTGAAAATAATAAACCCTATCTAAACGTAGGAGGCACAATGGTCTCTGGACATTGGACTCTCTTTTATTCAGTGACAATGTTTTTCTTCTCAATAGTCCCTTTGGCTGCTGCCCACTCCCATCCCTTGAAAATAATAAACTATATCTTCTATACTATACTCTTGAGTGTCTTGTCTGGATTCTTCTGAAAAAGATCCCAAGGCCTAGGAGTCATGGGGAGGCCAGAGAGAAATCAAGTAATAACAGAATGTTTCCTGAAGAACATACTGGCAAATGTTTCTCTAAGAACATAATACATACCAACAAAGAGAATATAATTCATTAAAAACCAGGATGCAGAAATAAAATGAGTCTTTAAAAACATCCAAGATAAAGTGAAATCCCAGGATAACAACTATACACACAGTCTAAGGACAGAGGCCTATCCTTAGATTCTACTGCCATTTGTAACTTCTTTCTCAATTTGAGACCTGAAGATCCACATAAACCTAGACCAGATTCTCATCTAGAACCGTATTTTATTAACTGTGTACAGTCTGATAAACTCTTTGTGTCGCCTCTATAATACTACAAAACGGACAGAATGCAGCACCCCCCTCACAGACAAGTGTTAATTACTCTGTTCTGATTTACTTTTTAAAATCATCTACCTGCTCCTTACATTCAAGAGTTTCTAGTATTTGGCTGTTAAATCTTGCCCAACATCCTAACTAGGAGTACTAGTTTTACCAAGATTGACAAATGCCCTAACCCATTCTCTTCCTTAAAAAGGGCTCTTGTAGGGGCTGGAGATGGTTCAGTGAGAGCAGATTGTTCTTCTAAAAGTCACAGGTTCAATTCCAAAAACCCATATAGTGAGAGGGTCTGTAACTACAGTTCAAAAGGATCAGATGCCCTCTTCTGGCCTCTGTAGGCACCAAACATGCATGTGGTACATAGACATACATGTAGGAAAACTCCCATATACCTAAAGAGAGGGGAGGGATACACTCATAAACTGCTAAGTAACTAGAAGCTAGACCATGAACCAGAAACTCTTGTTTAGTTTTACATCTGCTAAGAACCTACTACTATGGTTGTAAATAAAGGTACTTTTTGTATATAGCTGTATGTGTTTATTCTCATGTTTGAGACAAGCTTCGAACTCGCAAATCCTCCTGCCTCAGCCTCTAAATGTTGTACTTCTAATATATGTCATGAGACTTGGCATTTTGCTCAATTTTTCCAAACTAGACAATATATTATGAGAAAAAAAGTAATAGTTGTTCTAAGAAAATGAAAAAGAAAAATAAGAAAACACTGAAATTTCAGGACATAGAGTATACTCATGGAAAAAAAGTGGAGGATAATAACTCAAGAAAACACAGGATGCACCAGTACTGTTCCACTTCTTAACCTGTGTAATAATTAAGTGTCATTTCTAATATTCAATAAACAATAGATATATTATTTAGATATTCTTTTATGTCTATGTAGCTAAATATTTGAATCCAATATGTTAAATAATTGCTTCTGGAGCTTTCTATGCAATGCTTCCAAACTCGAATGCCATATAGAAGAAAGTTTTTAAGTTTTCTTTTTTAAAAAAACTTTATTTTTAAACATAGTACTGAAGTAAAGGGGTGTAGCTCAATGGTATATACTTATCTAGAATGAAGAAAGCTTGGGTCTAATTCTTTGAACAATTAGGGGGAAATAAGTCAAAACACATTATCACATAGCTTAACAATTTTTTCATTTGATATTAGTCTTTCTTTCCAACAAAAATTTCACTAACCAACATTAAATTGAAAATTAAACTATGAAATTTTTAAAAATTTAAATACGGAAATTAAACTGTGTTAAGTTTTCAGTGTTTAAAAATTCACTTTCAAAATTAGGAATTCTTGAAGAAACCATAATACCATCCAAATTAAATGACACTCAGTTACAAGAAATATGCTATTATTGATGTTTAGTAGAAACATGGCATCTATACAACAATGTTATGAATTACTAAATAAATATGAAACATCAAATTCAAAGTCAGAGTTGATACTCTAAATTGCAGTTAGTTAAAAATGAAACATTTCTTACATCTCTCTATTCAATTACATACTTTCTTAGTAACTATACTCTATTAGGTATTTCATTTTATTTACTTCCATTGGCATCTTATTTTAAGATACTAATAAATTTTGGGTTTCTTAAACCAGATAAATCAGTGAGACCCTATAAAGGCTACAAATACCTACCACCTGGGTCCTACACACAGTCCTCAATCTTTATCTATTAAAAAAAAGTTCTGGGGCTGGTGAGATGGCTCAGCGGGTAAGAGCACCCGACTGCTCTTCCGAAGGTGATGAGTTCAAATCCTAGCAACCACATGGTGGCTCACAACCATCCGTAACGAGATCTGAAGTCAGCTATAGTGTACTTATGAATAATAATAAATGAATCCTTGGACCGGAGAGAGCAGGGACTGACCAAGTGGGACCGACTGGAGGGAGCGGGGTCAATCGGGGCCGACCAGATCGAGCAGGGTTGACCGGGAACGAGGAAAAATAATTAAATAATTACTATGACATATTAGCGCCCAATGTGGGGTGTCATGCATAAATGAATTATCCTTAATATAAATATAAAGGATGAATTAATAAGGCAGCTATGTCTTTAGCCTATGCTATTCCCCAATATCCACACAGAAGAAATAGATTTATCCAGAACTGCAACTCAATAGCTGAGCAGTTAAATGATTTATGTTTACCTCCTATGCTAATCTGGCTCCCTCCCAGCCCCATCCCATGATATTGCATATTATTATTGATCTGGTTCTTCAGACCCATTCTTCATGGTCCCAATTCCTCCATCATGCCATTGATCTGCCTTTTCTTCCTCTCTCTCTCTCTTTCCTTTGTTGTCAGATATCCTACCCTATGCCCTACTCTGCCCAGCCATTGGGTGATTAGCAATTATTGTCAAGGCAGTGAATAAATGGTAAGAACTGTTTATATAAACTTGAGACAGGAGTTTCTTGGTCTACCCATTACAATGCTGTGGCTGGATTGAAATAAGATATGAGGGCAGAGAAACCAGCATTTGAATAATCCATGGGTAACCTTGACACATCATACAAAACATTATGCCTACAGTAAAATAACCAAATAAAAGGCAGAATGTGTGTGTGTGTACTTTTAATCAACAGTAAAATAACCATAGCATATCATTTACTGACCAAAACAATTTTAGTTCATGTAAGACATTAGAATGATAAATACAGTAAAATCACAACCAAACATGTTCATAAAACAGGATCTACAGTTTACTATGACAAGTATAATGGTGGTTATGTTGTTGTTGTCTGTTGTTATTGTTTCTTAAAGAAATTAAACTCATGGTTATCCTGAGTTCAAAAAATGTTTTAAAAAGAAAACAATAAATCCAAGTATATAATTGAGAATCATTCTTGAAGGCAGTAAGTCCCCTACAAATGGGTACTTGGAGCACTGTACTCACAGATTTACATGTTTACTGTATGGTTCATTTTATCTTATATGTTTTATAATGTTTCCTAAAAATAAGTATTTAATTGAAGTGAACAGTTTTCTTATCTTGTACCAATTACAAAGAAAGCAGTAAACCTGAGGAAAGAAATGTCTTTATAACTGGTGGTAGTGGTTTGAGTGTGGGTGGGTATGCTGCAGAGGGAAGTATTATGCCTAACACTGGATCTTCTTGTACAGATGTCAAATTTTTTTTTTTTTAAGAATGGACGGGGGGGCGGGGGGACAACTAGTTTCTGGTTATTAACAGAACTCCACAAAGGTCAAAAAAAGCATTAGATGCCCTGAAACAGGCTGCTATTAGCTACCATTTGAGTACTGGGTACAGAACTCACATCCTCTGTAATAATAGTCACTCTTAACCACTGAGCCATCTCTCCAACCCTAGCTTATATTTAAAGAGAAAATTATTTATAGGGAGAATGTGCCCCTCAAACTCTCAAGAAGAACTCATATAGAAGCAATTAGCTTGAAATATGATATACCCATTCTCTTCTTCTTCCTGTTAAAAATTATGCTGTCTACTAGACAGCCAATTAATCTAATCTATAAAATGGTAAGTGGTTATTTACAGTAACCTTTTTTCAGTAAACTAAATCTTTAAATATCCTCTTCTCCCATCTTACTTATTATTACTTCCGCCAGATAAATTGTCAGGACACTGTAACTACTATTTGCCTACATCCCACATTCCAAAACATAAAAGGAAATTTCCAAATGCCTCTTGATTTTTTTTTTTGTTATCTTCACACACCAACTTTTTGTTTGTTGTTTACTTATTTGTATTGTAAGACAAAAATCTCAACTCTGTAGCCCAGTCTGGTCTGGAAGATGCTATACTAGCGTGCTCACTCTTACAGCAATTCTCCTGCCTCTGCCTCCCAAGTGGTGCAGCTAAAAGCATGAGCAACCACACGTGCACGCATACATTTATGTGCACAGGAAAGCAGGTGCCCTCAGAGGCCAAAAGATACTAGATTCTCCTGGAACTGAAACTAGTTACAGCTGGTTGTGAGCCATCTAATGTGGGTACTGGGACTCAAGCTTTCATCCTCTAAAAAGCAATAAATGTTCTTAAATGCTGAGCCATCTATCTCTCCGGCCCCTAATGGACATTTTATAAATTTAAAATGTAGCTAAATTCACAAAGAATGAAGTTTAAAAAGTTAGGGGCTGGCAAAATAGCTCAGCAGGTAAGGAAATATAAATAGGTTTAATGGCCTAAGATTTGCTCCAGGACCCACATGGGAGATGGAAAAAAACCAACTATACAAGTTGTCCTTTGATCTCCACACCCATGTCATAACATGTGCATGCACATATGTGCAAACACACAAATTAACTAATTAATTAATTAGTACATTTAAAATAAGAAATAAAAATAAAAGTTAAAAGATACACGGTTTAGTGATAACTAAGGTCACTAAAAGACAGAGTCCTATGAGGGCATTTCAAGTCTAGGCCCCTCTTCATGTGTTGTCGAACTAATGTGCCCTTTCAGTACATAAGGGTGAAGAATTAAAACAAAACAGATTCCATAGTATTCTGTATACTTTTAATATGACAGTCTGCTTTAAATAAGTTGTCAGCTTCAACTGATGTTAAAACAGTAAGTGATGGGCCAGAAATAACTCAGTAGGTAAAAAGCACCTGTCCTGACAACCTGAGTTCAATCCCTGATAACCTCTAGGTGGAAGAAAAGAACTCATACTAAATGTTGTTCTCTGCATTCCATAACACATGCAGCTCCCCCAAACAAGTAAATAAATACATATAAAAAATGTTAAGCGTTGTTATTAATGCCTGTTATCCTGATGAACTGAAGCTATTTTGCTCAGTACTAGCTAGCATTACATAACAATCCGAAAATCTCTAACTGATCATCTACTAATTTTGTGACTTTTACATACTAGAAGACAGGAACTTGGAGATGTTCATATAAATCTGCAAATATAAATATCAGAGCTAAACTGGGAATTTCACAAAGTATGAATATTTCAGACTAAAACTACACTTCTATTAAAAAAACCTAAGTGTGGCCAGACCCAAAACTGGTATGATACGATAGCAATGTGAAATACTAACAATCCATTACTATCCATTAGGTACTCTGCTCACATTTGCTGAAAGCAAATACATCCAGTGCATAGAGAGAGAGAGATTTAGCGTTACCGTAAGTTTAAATGTTATATCTTGTAAGAACAGTTTTGCTTTAACTGTGGAGTTTTCGTTTTCTACTGGGGAAGGGCAGGCAGCTTTTTAAATTTGTATACGAGTAAATGGTCTAATTTGGCCCCTTAGATCCTTTAAAAAGGCAAATTTCAGAGGACTAACTCCTACATTCAGAGATATAACTTAGTTTTCTTGATGAAAAACATTTTAAAAAAATAAACTAGTTTTATTTAAGGTTCAAGCTCATGTGTTTCTCTCCTGTATTACTTGCCTTTCCAGTAACAATAATTACATTATATAACATATAATATATATAATACATATGTATGTATTGTGGTTTTGTACTAGTCCACAAAAAGCTGTGTGTGTGTGTGCGTGTGTGTGTGTGTGTGTGTGTGTGTGTGTGTGTGTGTGTGTGTATGTAATATAGGAATATGTATATGACTCAACAAGAAAACAGATTACCTTTTGGATAATCCTCCAATAAGAGGTTGAAGTGACCTAATTGACAAAAGAAATCAGACTCCACTTTCCCTTCAGCTTTTAAGATTAGAGATTCGTAGCAGCGAACAGCCTAGGGAAAAAAAGAGCACAAATGTTTAAGACATGGGTAAATACATTTCCTCCATAAGATTATTCACACACACATATATATACATATTCATATTCTCTCTCTCTCTCTCTCTCTCTCTCTCTCTCTCTCTCTGAAATCAATATATTTTTTCTTATATCTCAGTACACAATATCATTCTTCAGAGAAATAGATTGTTTAAGTATTGATCAGTGATTCCACTAATTAGGGCATAAATGTCTTTACCACTACAAAATTGTAATAATATTTGACAAATCAAATAAAGAAGGAGCACTTTAACAAATGACAATTCTCTCCATAAATTACAAGTCTAAACTATTACTATAATCTCTGCTCATACAATCAAAACTATTTCCAAATCAAATATTATCCATCTTTCCTACAAGCATAAAGAACTTAATTAAATTATGTGACAATTCATACAATCTCTGTAGTAAGAACAACTACCATTTATATTCAATGGTTCACTTTAGACAAAATCTATACCAGATTCAAAATATCTTTGTTTTTCCTTGTTATGAACATCAGTCAAATACATTAATTCTATCTTACACCTCCAAAATTTTTATAAACCCTTACTCTCACATTTCCTTTCTCGGAAAAGAAAAAAGCTATTAATTCCTTTGAACTATAAAGAAAACAAATGAGAGCCAAGCAGTGGTGGCACACGCCTTTAATCCCAGCACTTGGGAGGCAGAGGCAGGCGGGTTTCTGAGTTTGAGGCCAGCCTGGTCTACAGAGTGAGTTCCAGGACAGCTAGTGCTACACAGAGAAACCCTGTCTCAGAGCAAGAAAGGAAGAAAGGAAGAAAGGAAGAAAGGAAGGAAGGAAGGAAGGAAAGGAAAGGAAAGGAAAGGAAAGGAAAGGAAAGGAAAGGAAAGGAAAGGAAAGGAAAGGAAAGGAAAGGACAGGACAGTTTGGTAAAAATATTCCAGTTGTAATATGCTACAGATCTTGAGAAACTTCGCTTACCTCAATTTTAAGAGTCCTGACAAAATGATTAAGATGTCAAAACTGGACCCTGAGATAGATCAGTAAGTGCTTGCAACGTAAGTCTGACAACCTGAATTAAGATCTCCAGAATGCATATAAGAAAGTCAGACTGTCTTATGACCTCCAGAGTTGCACATAAGTACCCTCATACACAAGCATGTACACACACAGACAAGAAGAGAGGGAAAAGGAAGAAAAAAATTTTTTAACAGTTCGTACACACTATTTGGCACAGAATAGCTATACTTGTTACTTCCCTTCTCAAATAACAGCAAAGATCTAACTAATAGTCTTTTTGATAATGTTAAATTTTCCTTAAATAGTCCATATTGTTGCATCCAAGAGTCATTAAAGCCAAAAAGGAAAAAAAAAAAAGGCCGTGGTGTGTGTGTGTGGGGGGGGGTATCTCAAATCTCTGAGTATCTTCTTGGGTTTAGCACATTCAAAGAAACTCAAACAGTTCCCATAACCATTAAAAATATCATTTCACTATTTTCATAAAAATTTCCTAGAATGAGTACTTAGAAGGCCTTCATTTTTCCTTATGACACCATATGCAAGATCTGTACAAACTCCAGCCAAACAAACTCCCAGACTAGAAGGCAGAAGATATGAAATCCTACCACGAGCTAGGGCTCTATTAGCATTTCATGACTGCAAGAGGGAAAGTCAGATGTTTTGCTTTGTTTTAATGATGTGGCCTACTATAGACTGGCCCACACACCAGAGCAGGCCCCAATCCCAAAACTAGATGGCAACACAAACTGGACTCAATGGGGAAAGGAGGAAGGGGTAATCTAAAAGCTGGGTAGGAAATAGGGGAAAAAAGTACATTAAATATTTGTCTCATAATCATTATCCTTTATCTATCATTTCCCAATTCTAATGAACATAATATTACAACATGGGTACAACTTCATGCACCAAGGTTTCTTGTTTCTACAGCCTAATTCATACCTGAAAAAAAAAAAAAAAAAAAAACTACTCTTTTAAACAGTGTTGTTAAATATACTACTACTAATAATAATAATAATAAGCCTTGTTACTGCTACGATTCCTTTCAAGACCCCAACTATCCATTGCCTATTGAATATTTAAGCCAACTCCCATTCTATATTTTAAAATGTTTTGCCTATTTTACAACTATGTATTATCTTCAACTTTTCTCATGCCACAAATTCCATTACCCATTCACCTCCAAAGAGGTAAAATATACATAGTCCTGCAAAAGCATTTGTTAAAGATATACAGATGACATCAGGAAAAAAAATTCTTTCTGCCAAGCACTATTACCACTATCATCCATTTACTTATCATATTTTAGTGTGTATAACATGACAAAATATATGTAAAATAAAATACAATACTATGCATATATCCATATACAAAACAAGTACATATTTGAGTGAATTTCTCTTAATTTTCTGATTTATTCTAGTTTATTCATTGTGAATCTGCAGAGCAAACTCAAAGTAGACAAACTATCCTGTATATTTGTTTTTTATTTTTTTTTTAAAAAGGTCTCCTTCACTTAAGCTGATTACTTCCTACCTCATGAATCAAGCAAATTTTGTCCCTTTCCAAGTACTCAACAAATCCTTTGCTTAACTGCTTTTAAAATACTGAGTGTATTTATGAATTTTACAGGTAAAAGTCACCTGAATTCAAACTATTTGGGAAGTCACATGTTCTTGAAACTTGAGAAAATACACTTAAATTGGTAATCTTCAAGTATTGATTCTTAATGACATTTTTCTAGAAGTTATTCATCACAATCTCAAGCCTTTATTTTTAATTTCATTTACTATTTTACACATCACTAATTCAAAAGGAAAAATATCCCCAAATTTCTTTCCCCCTCCTGACCTCAGCATGCTAGTTAACTGTTTTATACAGAAGCAACAGATGTTTTAAATGCCATATTCAAGTTATTTTGCAAATGTAAGAACATACTTTCCCCACCTTACACTGTTTTGAAAATTGCTTCAAATTTTAAGTATCCCAGATATTCTCTCTTCTTTTACAATTAGAATGCAATTTCATTAGACCCGTGTTTACATAAAGACATGGCTGCAAAACCTCAAAGTGTGGTCTGATAAACTTCTGCCTAATAAAATAGAAAGAAAAGAAGGGCTCTGCTTCTATCCTTGTGTTACTTCTCTGGCTGGAATCAACTACATAGCAGAGATTTCAGTAATCCTCTTGGACTATAGCTGAGAGTAGAGAAAAAGTCAAAACAGGTGGTAATGATGTCCCTACAATAGAGTTTCATTCAATGTAGCCTGACAGTTTCTGAGAATTCTTTTAAAAGGTAAGTACGGGGACAGACAGGGCATGGTGGCTCACACCTATAATCCCAACACTTAGGAGATAGGACAAGGGATATTGTAAATTCCAGAATGGTGTAGACTACAGGGTGAAGCTGTGTCAAAACCAAACCAAAACAAAACAAACAGCAAAATTAAGCAAAGAGCCACCTGAAATACTTACTGCCTTGTTGATTTTAACCAGGTATTCAAGATGATGCCATAGACAGAGGATGGGATATAGCTCAGATGGTAGGATGCTTGAGTTTCAGTCCTGACTTCGTTTGATGATAAACAGCTGTATGGAAGTGTAAGCCAAATAAACCCTTTCCTCCCCAACTTGCTTCTTGTGCAGGAATAGAAACCCTGACTAAGACACCATGTAACTGGACTTGTGGTTACTTTATGGGTTCCTATTTCTACCACCCTTCTTCACCCTTATCCCTCCGATCCCCCAACACTAGAGAGGAGAGAAAGAAGGCTATAGGGGACAGAGGGTGTCAATATCATTAGACTACTTCCTGTTGATTAGGGGTGTTGAGTTCCTTGAGACAATTTTGATCTTCATCATCAGAATATATCTGTAAGAGGAGAGCAGCCGCTACCTCCACACCCCTCTTGGGGCTCTTGCATTATATACTCTCACAAGAGTCCCCAGAATTCCAAATGTCTTACATTTGCAGAAACTATCTGCAGGTGGCAAAAGCACACCCCTAATCCAGTACCATCAACCAAAAACAACAAACAAACAAACAAAACAAAACAAAACAAAAAGCAAGGAAATCCAAAGTACTGAGGAAAAGGCAGTTTAACAAAAAGTTGGTTCTCTTTCCTCTACCCAAAATTTGATTGAATAGCGACATACAGAAACCTTGTCATGCACAACCCACCAAACCAGAGGCAGATGGTACTTTCATTTTCTTACCAAGACAATATAGGCAAGTGACTTATACCCAGTGCTCAGCTTGCCCATGGTACCCCTAGCAGGGTAGTATTGGCAGGGTACAACAAGTCACTGATTTTCAATGTCACAGATAAGAGTACTCCAATTCCTTTATCAAGATACTATAGGTAAGCTAGTTAAGAAGCTGATCTTCTAGGCATGGCAGGCAGGGATGCTTACTTCCTAGGCTAGTGAGTGGCAAGGCAGAAAGAAGAGATAATCCAAATCACATGTAAAGAAATTGGTGCTTCCATTTACCCATTTACAGAACTGTGAGTAGGATATAGAAGCAAGGTAGGCCACTATGACCATCATCTAGCACAGTGGTTCTCAATCTTCCTAATGATGCAACCCTCTAATACAGCTCCTCATGTTGTGGTGACCCCCCAACCATAACATTTTCATTGCTACTCTATAATTTTGCTATTGTTATGAATCACAATGTAAAATGTCTGATATGCGTAATTCAGCCCTCCAAAGTGGCCACTACACAGAGAACCACTGATCTAACAGGAGACTTTAAAGCTTTATTATTACTCATATGCACCCCAACCTCAAAGTCCTAGGTAGTCAGGACCCAGCAAGGAGATTAAGTTGAAACCCAATTCAGTATCAACAAAACTGAACAAGGACACAATAGTGGCAATGGGACCCAGTAAGGGGCTGAACTTCCTTATCCATCCAGCACTAAAACAGAGTAGTAGGCCCATAAGTGGTTTCTTTCGTTCCTTTGTGCCAGTGGCACCCACAGTGAGCTGAATTTCTAACTTCTAATCTGGCATTAACAGGGATAAAGAGAAAAGACAATAGGTTTCTGCTGTACCCTAAATTAGAGCAGTCTAATTTAGCCCTCTACTTCTTGGTATCTTACATTTTCAAGAGTAAACTGGTCCCCAACTTTGCCAATGCCCACCCCACCTACTATACCAAAGAATAACCCACTTTACCATGATAAATGTCAGCGGGAACCATTGAAACTATTAATACACACACACACACACACACACACACACACACACACACACACTTCCCTAGCTCTTGCCCTACATCTCAGCAAGGAGACTATTTAAAAACATAAAAAGAAATAGGGATACAATCAAGAAGTCACACACCCTACCAAAACCCAAAAGGTATAATGTAGAGACAAACAACAAGCAATACTGATTATCAGAGCTTTAAAACATATAGATTTAAATTTTAAATTAACAAAATGTTTCAAGTAATCAATTACAACTGTTCTTAAAACAAAAAGCTAGAAAACTCAGGTTTTAAGAACCAAACAGAAATTATGAAACTAAAAATTATAATATACAAAATAAAAACTTTCTGGCTAGGTATAACACAAACATGGAAATGACAGAGAAGAATCTGTGAGCAATTCAATACAATCACCAATATAAACAAAGAGAAAATAGAAACAGCTTTAGAGACCTAAATAACAAAACAAAATGAGCTAAGATATAAAGAATCACACTAGAAAGCATAACCAAGGGGGGGGGTATAAGATTCTAATCCTCTCTCTGCAAATATGTACGGTGGGGGGGGGGGGTATATCCCATTGGGTATTCCAATAGGAAGGTAAAAAGAGAAAAAGACTAATGAAAATATATTGTACTTGCTAGTTTTAAGCTTTTGTTTCTCATTCTTAAGGTATATCTTTTGCTTTATAGAAAATATGTAAGGTTATACTGTTTCCTTCCAGGTTGTTTTTTTTTGTTTTGTTTTCTGATTGCAGATGAGAAATTTGCTGCCCTGTAAACTGGTGTTCCCCTTAGATAATGAGGCATGTTTGCCTTGCCATTTCCAAGAATCTTTTCTCTGATTTTCAGAAATTAATTAATTAAAATGTTGGTGCTGATATTTTTGGTTTTATGCTATTTAGCGTTCACTTGCCTTTCTGTAGCTGTTCAATGTGTTTCAACAAATTTGCTAAGTTTTCAGATGCTTTTATCATTAAATACTTTTGAATCTCACACCCTCATTTTTTGGAACCCTGGAAATAATCTTATCTCATTTGTTTTGTTATATAAGTGCCTGAGGCTATATTAATTTGTTTTGTATTAGTTTTATGCCAATTTAATAGAAGCTTCAGTCAATTAGGAAGAGAGAACATCAATAGAGAAAATGTCCTCACCAGCTCACCCTAGGGACAAGCCTATAAGACAGTCTTAAGTAGTAACTGATATCGAAGGGCCCAGCCCATTTTGGTTGTGGCACCCCTGGGTATGTTCTCCTGGGTTCTATAAGAAAGCAGGCTGAAGCACTTGGGAGGCAGAGGCAGGCGGATTTCTGAGTTCGAGGCCAACTTGGTCTACAAAGTGAGTTCCAGGACAGCCAGGGCTGTACAGAGAAACCCTGTCTCGAAAAGCCAAAAAAGAAAAGAAAAAAAAGAAAGCAGGCTGAGCAAGTGTGAGGAACAAGCCAGTAAGCAGCACCTCTCCATAGCTTCTGCATCAGTTCCTGCCTCCAGGTTCCTGCTCCACTTGAGTTTCTGCCCTGACTTCCCCTCTGTGGTGTACTGTTACCTGAATGTATAATATAAAATAAATCCTTTCCTCCCCAAGTTGCTTTTAATTACGGTCTTTATCACAGCAACAGAAACCATAATTAAGATAACATGAAACAAAATGAAACAGCAGGCTTAAACTCTAAGTATAAATGACCTAGAGACACTAATTAAACCTCATAGGAAGAGTAAATTTATTTAAGTGTCTAACAACACACTACCGAGGCAAAAAAGTACTTCCAACATGACAACCTGAGTAGGTTGAAAGAAAAATGAAACAAGATATACCAGAGTGGGGAGAGTAGCTCAGTAGCATATGTGGAGCCCTGGGAGTTTTCACTTGAAGGAAGGAAGGAAGGAAGGAAGGAAGGAAGGAAGGAAGGAAGGAAGGAGAAAAAGTTCTATGTAACTAACCATCACATATTTTGAAAGGCAAAGGCCTATAAGAAGAGAGAGTGGACAATAGATCCACATGGGAGATAAGAGAAGAAACAACACCCACAAGCTCCTGACCTCCAACACATGTGCCCATACACAAAGTGTAATTTTAAAGAACTTTTTTTTTTTTTTTTGGATCTACTACATTTTACAACCAGTAACTGGATGTTCTCCCTCTGTATTCAGTAAATCTCTAATCTTAATCAACACAGTACCTGCTGAAAATGCTAGCCACTGCAATGAGGCAAGAGGCATAAAGGTTGGAAAAAAATAAAACTTTAATACTTAGAGGAAACATAAGTCTCTGCTTAGAATATCATACAAGGATCTTTAATAATAATAAATATTTTAGAATAAATGTGTTATCAAGGTTACCATAAAAACAGGCACAACTGCCCAACCAGTCTAGAAAAAATCCATAAGCTTGTTTCAGTAAAAGAACCTGTCAAAAAAAAAAAAAAAGGTAAAGATTGATTTAAAACATCAAGCTCTGTCCTCAACATGCACCTGCATGAGTAGACACACAAAGATATACAACACAAAACAAATAATTTAAAATTTAATACATCACAAGGCCAGGGGGTATGGCTCACTGATACTTTACCTACCATGCTCAGCTACTAAAATTAAAAAAAAAAACCAAAAACTTTCAATCCCAGGCCCTCCCAAGTTGTTCACTGACCTCTACATGTACACTATGGCATATATATGCATGCACACAAACACACATAGACAAACAGACACACAAATATATATGAGTATTTACCTACATAAATATCATTTTAAAAAACTTTAGATCTACCATCACAGTTTTACAGTTGGAACAAGTGTAAATTAAGATCTTCAATTTAGATCTACAATCATAATTTATACTTGTTTCAAAAGAAATGAAACACTTAGGTATAAATTTAATAAATAAAGAATAAGTCAAAGGAAACATAATTAAATGAAAAAGCACCTCTGACATGGGGAATGAAAGACAACAAAGCAATTCCTATAATGTATACATTCATATCAAGATTTTTTAATAATGTTTAGTGCATTTAGAGTGTGCACAGTGTGCCCTGGGTTACATGTATGAAGATCATAAGACAAGTTTCAAGAGTTGTTTCTTTCCTTCAAACATGTGGATCCTGGGCATCTAACTTGGGTCATTAGGCTTGGTAAGCAAGGGCCTTTACCTCCTGAGTCATCTCACAGGTTGAGGCAGGAAATAGGTGGGAGTTCCAGTAGATAGAGTTTGGAACTTTGGGAGTTAGAGGGGGCGAAATTTGCTATCCAGATATGGAGAAAGTCAAACATGTATGAAACTAAGGAGAGGTAACCAGCCATGTGGCAGGCAAAGAATAGTATAAATAGGATAATTGAGTTAGGAGCTAATCAGGGAACAAACAAGCCTATCATAAGGCCTACACATGTTATTGAATAAGCCTCAGGGTTGTTATTCCAGAATGGGGTGTAGGTAGAAAAGCATGAGGTTTCAACATACACACAAGTAAAAGTTTAAAGAATAAAAAGCATTTCTTAAAAAGTCTTCAGGACCTATATAAAAAATGTTTTTAAAGATTCGTGAAATAGAGCCAGTGATAGTTCAGCAGGTAAATGGACCATATATAGGGAAACCTAAGGACAAGACCTGAGGTTCTAGTCCCAGATTCCACAAGGTGGAAGGAGAAAGCCAATTCCCACCAGTTGTTCTGTAACCACATTACGCCATGTACATACACACTGCAATTGATGAGCAATTTTTAAAAATTCAGTATGCCTAGAAAAAAAAGGTATTTTGTTGGTTTTGTTATTGTTTTGCAGGGGTTTGGGGAAGGGGGGGGTTAAGAAGATGGTTTCTCTGTGTAGCCCAGAAATTTACTTGGTAGACCAAGCTGACCTTGATCTGCCTGCCTCTGGAATTAAAGGAATGTGCCACCACTGCCCAGCTGAAAATTGGTAACTCCTACTCTGTAAAACAAACAAAAACCTACAAAAACATTCAAAGTAAAAGCTTATTGTGCGGCAGAAATAGTTTTAACAATCAAAATATATAAAGAACCCTCAGGCCAAGGGCATTGGCTCAGCCAGTGATAGCATGTTTGCCCAGTACATACCAATCTATAATTTTATCTCCAGCATTTCCAAGACACCTTTTTTGACTCAAAGCCAAAGAGTAAAGAGGAAACAATTCAACTAAGAACAGGGGGAAAAATAGTCAAATAACTATTTCACAAAAACAAACAAAAAAACAGATAAAAAACAATATGACTGATGGTGCCAAGTATGATGGCACACAACTGTAATACCAGTATAAGAGCTAGATCAGGAAAATTGACACGACATAAGTTCCCAACAGCCTGTACATAGAATAAAGACAGAGAGGGAGGGGGAAGGGGAGAGGAAGGGCAGGAGTTAAGAGTGTACTAAACCTTCCAGAGAACCAGAGCTTGGTCCCCAGCACCCATGTCAGGTGGCCTTTAACTCCAGATCCTGGGAAATCTGGGACCCTCTTCTGGCCTCCTCAAACATCTGCATTCATGTACACATACCCATATTCAGACACACATTTAATAAAATTAAATTAGAAAAGGGGAAAAAAGAAAAGAAAGGAAGCAAGTGAATAAACAGAATAGTGGGAAATGCCTGCAATCCTAGCATCTGAGAGGCAGAGACAGGAGAATCAGAATTGTTTCAAGTTCAAAACTAGCCTAATCCACATAACCAGGGCCATATGAAACCTTGTCTCAAATTAACCAGGTACATATATTTAAACATGACATTCACATCTCAGAAATCATGTGGCCTTGGGCCACACCAGAAGATGGTTCAACAAGTGAAAGGTAATAGACATGCAAACTTGATAAACTAAGTTTGTTCCCAGAACCCACATAAAAAGCCAGATAAAGGTTACATCTGTAATCCTAACATTCTTAAAGTGAAGTGTGAGAAGACAGGAGACTAGCTCAGAAGCTCCTAGGCCAGTTAGCCTAGAGTACACACACATAGCATAGCAGGAAAAACAAGAGAAATCTTGCCTCAACAAGGCAGGAGAAAACCAATTCCCCAATGTTCTCCTCTAATGTCCAGAGAACCATATGTGTACACAGAAGAGAATTCATTAATATAGAGAATTAAATATCAGATAGGCCCTAAAATACAAAGAAACATTTTGAGAAAGTTATTGATAAATTAAATGAACTTTCAAACAATTCAAGAGTAACTAAACAGTTAAGCACTAGATCAACAACAGCATACAACTCTTGGTTTCATTATGGGAATTCAACCTCTGGTCTCAGCAACTTGAAGCTAAAATTCAAAGAAAATTACAATCTAGAACCAAATTTAATTGTGCACTAATTCTAAGTCAAAATCTTAAAGAAGTGCATCAACTCTGTAAATGAACAAGTCAGCAATAATGTTGTTATAATCACTTTGGAAATTCCTAATTCCCAGCTCTTCCTGTTAACAGATGGTACAATTGGCTGGCTACCATGGCAAAGTCCTATTAATCCCAGCCCTTGGAAGGCAGAGGCAGAAGGACAGCAAGTTCAAGGCCAGCCTGGACTATCTGGGTACACCCTGTTTTCAAAACAACACACACTTTGTTGTCGTTGTTGTTTCTTCTAGCAGATGAAAACTAGAGGCCCTATAAGGAAAGGAAGCAATAAATCCTAAAATTGAGATCAGCTTTCAAACCCACTGTTCTTATGAAACAGTGTATCATAATGGGAGAGCCAAAGTTAAGTTTTACGTTAATGCCTCTAATCTATAAGCCCCTTGTCCAAGGACAGATACTTCCTGAAATGTTAGAGGCTATTATGTTTGAGAAATAACAAGCCACATGTTTTCATTCCCCTAAACAAGTTTCTTTTACCCAACTACACCAAATGTGCTTGATCACATGTAGTTGAAAAGTATGTAGGCAAGAAATATGTTAGCATATATGCTTGCCCCAGATTGGGTGTGGGCATGGCAGGGGGTGGGGTATACTTCACTTCAAAAAGTGCATAAGGATATATGTTGGCTCTTGATTGTACCTTATGGACCTTGTGAGGTCGCCTTTTTAAGCCTCTGCAAGATGTTACTCCTGGCCATTTTCTAAGAACCCAGGAATGGACCTGGTTAGAGTCCATCCTATTGGCTAGTATTTAATTAAACTGTGCTTCAAATTTGGATCAAAGGATATGGTAGTGGTCCTATTCTGAACTGGTGGGATTAACAACAGGAGTATCCAAATTATATAACAAAGTCTATTAAATGTTTTAAGGAATAGGTTCTCTAAGATAAGCAGAGATCCTGATACTTTCTGAAGCCATATGTAAAACATATGCAGCTACTATACTAACCATCAAAGGTTTAATAAGTTTGAAAGGGCAAAATACCAACCTTCTAGCCCTATTGCTAATTTGTGATGAAAATAAAGGTACCTTTCTGTGAAATAAGTAACACAATAAGAACTGTGCCTCTTTTTGACAAGTTATTTTCTCTTTTCTATAAGAAAGAATAAAATATGAAGATGAATGTCAAGTGTAAAGTAGCATCAACTATGGCTCCTTCAGTACATACACAAGAAATGAAACAAATTAATATTCATGACACCTGGTCATCAGTTAGGCCAATAAAATCAAACTATAAAGGCAAAATTCACCAGTTATTCCAATTAAGAATTCATAGCACATGTTAAGCAATTGTTATCTTAAGAAAGTATATGAACGCCCTTCCAGTGGGCGCCAGAGCTTGGTTACCTTGGGCGCACAGTCTGCGCACACCCCCACAGTCCCTAGAGGACTCTCCACACAACCTTGGGACCACAGGTGAGTGGAGCACAACATCTGTTCCAATCTAATCTCGCGGGACCTGTGACAACATTGGGGAAACAGAGGGTCTGCTAGACCAGGGGCAGAGGTCCCTTCTGGTCAGCACCAGCGCCTGGTTACCTTGGGCGCACAGTCTGTGCACACCCCCACAGGCCCTAGAGGACTCTACATGCGATCTTGAGACCATTGCTGAGTGGAACGCAACTTCTGTTCCAATCTAATCCTGGGACCTGTAATAGCATTGGGGAAGCAGAGGATCCAGGGGCAAAGGACCCTTCCGGCCTGCACAAGCACCTAGTTACCTTGGGCACACAGTCTGCGCACATCCCCACAGTCTGCGCACACCCCCACAGTCCCAGGAGTACTCTATGCAATCTTGGGACCACTGACTACACAGCTCCAAGATCCTCAAAGGAGACACCACTCCCAGGCCCTGTAACACGCTCAGGATGTTACGAAAACAGTATCCCAGGATAACAGGAGGTGGGTCACACCAGTATGCCAGGGCCTCAGTGGAAATTGACTGCCAAGAACTCAGACACACCCAGAATATCAGGTTCACAGGAGCCCACAATCAAAGGAGCACAGTGAAAGCTGGACACTGAGGAGTCCAGAATCAACTGGGATTATAAGAAGGACAGGCTCCAATCAGGTATATTGAGGACAGCAAGCACCTGAGATAATCAGATGGCAGGAGGAAAGCTTAAGAACAGAACCAACAGAAACCAGGGTTACTTGGCATCAGCAGAACCAAATTCTCCCACCATGGCATGTCCTGGATACACCATCACACCAGAAAAGCAAGACAGTGATCTAAAGTCACTTTTCTTGATGATGATGGAGGACTTTAAGAAGGAATTACAGGAAAACACAGGTAAACAACTAGAAGCATATAAAGAGGAAATGCAAAAATCCCTTAGAGAGTTACAGGAAAACAATAACAAAGTGGTGATGAAATTGAACAAAACCACCCAGGATCTAAAAATGGAAGTAGAAACAATGAAGAAAACCCAAAAGGAGATAACCCTGGAGATAGAAACATTAAGAAAGAAATCAGGAACCATAGATGTGAGCATCAGCAACAGAATACAAGAGATGGAAGAGAGAATCCCAGGTGCAGAAGATTCCATAGGGATCATCAACACAACAATCAAAGAAAATGCAAAATGCAAAAAGATCCTAACTCAAAATATCCAGGAAATCCAGGACACACTGAGAAGACCAAACCTACGGATAATAGGACTAAGTGAGAATGAAGATTCTCAACTTAAAGGGCCAGCAAATATCTTCAACAAAATTATAGAAGAAAACTTTCCATACCTAAAGAAAGAGATGCCCATAAACATACAAGAAGCCTACAGAACTCCAAATAGACTGGACCAGAAAAGAAATTCCTCCAGACACATAATAATCAGAACAACAAATGCACTAAATGAAGACAGAATATGAAAAGCAGTAAGGGAAAAAGGTCAAGTAACATATAAAGGCAGGCCTATTAGAATTACTCCAGACTTCTCACCAGAGACTGTGAAAGCAAGAAGATCCTGGACAGATGTTATACAGACCCTAAGAGAACGCAAATGCCAGCGCAGGTTACTATACCCAGCAAAACTCTCAATTACTATAGATGGAGAAACCAGAGTATTCCATGACAGAATCAAATTAACACAATATCTTTCCACGAATCCAGCCCTTCAAAGGATAATAATGGAAAAGCACCAATACAAGGATGGAAAATACACCCTAGAAAAAGCAAAAAGGGAAACCTTCAACAGACCTAAAAGAAGACAGCCACAAGAACAGAATCCAAACTCTAACAACAAGATTGACAGGAAGCAACAATTACTTTTCCTTGATATCTCTTAATATCAATAAACTCAATTCCCCAATAAAAAGACATAAACTAACAGACTGGCTACACAAACAGTACCCAACATTTTGCTGCTTAAAGGAAACACACATCAGGAAAAAAGACAGACACTACATCAGAGTGAAAGGCTGGAAAACAATTTTCCAAGCAAACTGTCTGAAGAAACATGCTGGAGTGCTATTCTAATATCGAATAAAATTGACGTTCAAGGGCTGGTGAGATGGCTCAGTGGGTAAGAGCACCCGACTGCTCTTCAGAAGGTGATAAGTTCAAATCGCAGCAACCACATGGTGGCTCACAACCATCCATAATGAGATCTGATGCCCTCTTCTGGAGTGTCTGAAGACAGCTACAGTGTACTTACATATAATAAATAAAATAAATCTTAAAAAAAAAAATTGACGTTCAACCAAAAATTATCAAATAAGACAAGGAAGGGAACTTCATACTCATCAAAGGTAAAATCTTCCAAGAGGAACTCTCAATTCTAAATATCTATGCTCTGAATGCAAAGGCAGCCATATTCATTAAAGAAATTTTAATAAAGCTCAAAGCACACATTGCACCTCACACAATAATAGTGGGAGACTTCAAAACCCCACTCTCATTAATGGAAAGATCCTGGAAACAGAAACTAAACAGAGACACAGTGAAACTAACAGAAACTATGAAACAAATGGATTTAACAGCTACCTACAGAACATTTTATCCTAAAACAAGAGGATATACCTTCTTCTCAGCACCTCATGGCACCTTCTCAAAAATTGAACATATAATTGGCCACAAAACAGGCCTCAACAGACACAAAAATATTGAAATTGTCCCATGCATCCTATCAGATCACCATGGACTAAGGCTGATCTTCAATAACAACATAAATAGTAAGACACCAACATTCACATGGAAGCTGAACAACACTCTACTCAACGATACCTAGGTCAAGGAAGAAATAAAGAAAGAAATGAAAGACTAATAGAGTTTAATGAAAATGAAGCCACAACATACCCAAACTTATGGGACACAATGAAAGCATTCCTAAGAGGTAAATTCATAGCTCTCAGTTCCTCCAAAAAGAAACTGGAGAGAGCATACACTAGCAGCTTGACTGCACACCTAAAAGCTCTAGAACAAACGGAAGCAAATTCACCCAAGAGGAGTAGACAGCAGGAAATAATCAAACTCAAGGGTGAAATCAACGTTGTGGAAACAAAAAGAATTATTCAAAGAATCAATCAAACCAGGAGCTGGTTCTTTGAGAAAGTCAACAAGATAGATAAACCCTTAGCCAGACTCACTAGAGAGCACAGGGACAGCATCCTAATTAACAAAATCAGAAATGAAAAGGGAGACATAACAACAGATCCTGAGGAAATCCAAAACACCATCAGATCCTTCTACAAAATGCTATATTCAAAAAAAGTGGAAAATGTGGATGAAATGGACAACTTCCTAGACAGATACTAG
>LR753339.1:1390675-1419649 GCA_902729485.2 Mus minutoides | reverse complement strand
GGGGGGGGGGAGGGGAAAAAAAAAAAAAAAAAAAAAAGAATTAACAAATGGGACCTCATAAAGTTGCAAAGCTTCTGTAAGGCAAAAGATACTGTCAATAAGACAAAAAGGCACCAACAGATTGGGAAAGGATCTTTAGCAACCCTAAATCAGATAGGGGACTAATATCCAATATATATAAAGAACTCAAGAAGGTGGACACTAGAAAATCAAATTACCCCATTAAAAATTGGGGCACAGAAATAAACAAAGAATTCTCAACTGAGGAATACCGAATGGCTGAGAAGCACCGGAAAAAATGTTCAACATCCTTAATCATCAGGGAAATGCAAATCAAAAAAACCCTGAGATTCCACCTCACACCAGTCAGAATGGCTAAGATCAAAAATTCAGGGGACAGCAGATGCTGTCTTGGATGTGGAGAAAGAGGAACACTACTCCATTGTTGTTGGGATTGCAAGCTTGTACAACTACTCTGGAAATCATTAGTTGAGCTTGATGTGAATTCAAATATTACTGTCATAACTTAAAAACCAATATAGAAAGCTTATGCAATTATATACCAAGTTTCAGTATGAATAAATGACTGTCAATTATGCATTCATGAAATAAATGCCATTAAATAGTCTGCAAATAATTACAGGTATGCTGTAAACAGCCCAACCATCACTTCAGTTCTTGGACAATGTAGTGGGTAGCTTTTTACCATAAATTAGCTCGCTGGATACCACATTTTAAAGCTATTAATAATGCACATTATTATCAATCATTAACATCAATTTCAAAGAACTCAAAGTATCACCAATGAGTTTCAAAGCAAAAACAAGCAGAAACCCTTTCAAATATGCAGAATATTGGTAATATATAAACAAAATTAAATTTTGCATGATCTAAGTGAGAAAAAGATTAACACTACGTCCTGCCAACTAATAAAACTTAAGTATGTGACCCCATCATTCTATTCAAGTCACAGAAATTTACCTCTGAACCAGTTTTTAACAACCAGGTAAAGAAGAGAGTCAGTGTTGCCTTTTGTAAGAGAATCTTCAGAAAACCTATTCCATGAAAAGAAAACCAGAAACTTAAAATTACACAGCATGATGGCTCACTCTAAAGCTGAAGCAGAAAGATCAACTAGCAGACCCCGTTCACAACAAAAAGAGTACCTACATATGTATTGCTGCAGCTTATTCTGTGACAGACATATGAACATGATCTGTAATCTCTTACTATAATTTTGTTACAGGGAACATATCAAATTTTTAGCAAACAATGTAGTAACTGCATAAAACTTTTTCCAAGCAATTGTGACTAAATCTAATTTTCAAGCACAAGGCATATGTATTTAGTGTGTGTGTGTGAGTGAGTGAAGTAGTTGTTAAAGGGATCAAAACTCAAGTCCTCATGCTTGGCAACAAAAGCCTTTTCTTGATGAGTCATCTTGCCAGTCCTATTTCTATAGCTACTTTTTCCAACCAAAACACTAAAGTTCTTTAGCACTGAAAATGGAGATCTTCTTTAAGTCCTTACAAACAGTACACATTCATTTTCATACATCACCAATAATCCAAATATTGTAACACAAACAAGCCACATCTAAAAATGACCTAGTGATGTCCTTATATATGCAAAACCAAGTTTAGGAAAAGAAGTGCTTGGGTGGATCTTAAGCTACTTTCATTATGCCCCCCCCCCCAAATAAAAAGGCCAAGTATTTAAAAAATACTTAATTTTTCAAATAATGAAAAATTTATAATTCCTAAGTATTTCATACAATCTTTCTATTAAAAGAACTATCAAAAAAAGAAATCCAGCCAGAATACTTAAGATAAACTTAACAGTAAGAATGTTTAAAATAAACTATAGGGCCTGGGGCGTGACTCAGTCAGTAATCACTTACTGCTAAACCTGACCAGCTGGGTTCAATCCCTGTGACATAGGGGAAGGCAAGAACAAGGAGTCCTCTTACTTTCCACTGATGCTTGCTAGTATGCCTGCTCCTGCGTGCTCGCTCCTCTTGCTTGTTCGTTCATTTCTCCCTCTTTGTCTCTTTCCCACCCTCAGCCCCGCCTCTCTCACACACACAAAATGTGACAACAAAAAAAAAACTATGCATTTGATTTTAAAGATCTATCTTTAATTATGCATTTCTCTGTGTGTGTGCTTATGTGCAGACAAATATGTGCACGTAAGCCAGAAAAAGATCACAGCCTCTAAAGCTAGAGTGCTAATAAAGCTGTTGTATGCCTCCCAGTGTTGCTGCTGGGAACCAAACCTCTACAAGACCAGTACTGCCAGTAACTACTAAGCTATCTCTCCAGCTCCACAGCTATGAATTTCAACAATATATTACCTTCCCCTTACAAAGAGACAAGATACCCTAAATTGACAGAGCAACTTTCCACTACCATATTATTACTTTAATGATACTAAATAGTACTATGTTATTTATACTTTTACTTTGCCTCTCTCTATATACTCCTAACTCAAATCCTTTTCTAATTAAAAACTATATACCCACAAAAGTTTTCAAATTTGTACTAAGTAATCATCATAGTTAATTTCTGCTAAAAAAAGGACTCACTCAATTATTTCTTAGTAATTCCAATGTAATTAGGAAAATAAAAATAATGACTATTAGTCCTGGAGAGATGACTCAGTGGTTAAGAGAACTGGCTGCTCTTCTAGAGAAATCAGGTTCAATTCTAATCACCCACGAAGGACTATTCACAACTGGCTGTAACTCCAGTTCTAAGGAATCAGATCAGAAGCTCTTCTGGCCTCCGCAGTCAACACCCAAGTGGTACACAGATATACATGCAGGCAAAACACCCATAGTCATAAAATAAGTAATAATAATAATAATAATAATAATAATAATAAACAACTACGGGTTGTTATTAAAGAGAAAACTGTTAAAGACCATGCTATATTACAAGAATTCTAAAGCAAGCTCTAGTTCCTTTACAGCCTAATTTAAGGTATTACTACAAAAATACTGTATTACTATTTTCTTGAAATTCAAAACACTATACTATATATCGCATGACAATTCTACTAGCAACACTTTCAATAACTCTTACATAATGGAGCCTTACAAAAGTATGCAGAGTCCAGAAAAAAAAAAAAAAAAAAAAAAAAAAAAAAAAAAAAAAAAAAAAAAAAAAAAAAAAAACATCTGAAATACAGCAGCCTTGCACATGTTAAAGGAATGGAATGGTTTTAGTTTTCCAAAATGTTAGACTTGTTTATAAATGTGCACTTTAAAACTTTAAAAACAACGGGCAGTGGTGGTGCATGCCTTTAAACCCAGCACTTGGGAGGCAGAGGCAGGAGGATTTCTGAATTCCAGGCCAGCCTGGCCAACAGAATGAGTTCCAGGACAGCCAGGGCTACACAGAGAAACCCTGTCTCGGAGTAAAAAAAAAAACCTTAAAAACAGAGTAAAACACAAGGGGAAGAAATTTTTCTCAAGACAAGTAGGGAGTGACTAAATTTCTGCAAGAAAGGTGAAATATGATTTGGCACAAACTAAATTTTTCTGGGAATAACAACAAAATTCATAACTAAAAAAAGGATTCTAGAAATTGTTCTATTCTGTGTTCAGTAAAAGTGCTTGAACAAACCCACCACCCTATAGAGAAAAGCCAATACTTTTTATTAAAAAGAGTTAAATAAGAAATATTTCGGAAAGCAACATAACAAAACAATCTACTCTCCAAACCTCACATTCAAACATACTGATTCTCAGGACAGTTAGAGGATGGATAAAACTTAATAATTTAACATTTCATTCAAAGGACTATAATTCACTCATTCTATTCAGAATTCAATTCAAATAGAAGATCTTATCAAGCCTAAATTTATATTACATTTTACTGAAATGTTCATGCTAATAAGGACACAGTCAAGATCCATGTAGGTGTACAACGTACATAATATAGAATGTTTTAGCATTAAAGCTGTTGAGCCCTGATCTAAGTTGCTAGACCCTAAGAAGCCAGAACCAATGAAGATTTTTTTAATCAATATACCACCTGACATTTATAAAGTCATAATTTTTCCCCCAAACAAAATGAAGCTTCACATATTTTTCATGCTTAACATGTGACTGTATTCAAATACCAGAAAAATAAAATAATGCACATTTAGAAAACTTTGAAAATGCTCAATTTTTAAAATGTGAATTCAGTTCATATTAACTGTAGGTCTTTCTATTTATGATATATCCTACGTTAAGCACAACCAAGTGTGATTCTGATTACAAGCATTCTAAGATATGAAAGTAAGTGTATACACATAAAAGTGTTACACATGCACTTAAAACACATTCCACTTATTTCTTCATCACTGTAACCAAAAGGAGTAAATTTAGCCTAAATTTCCAAGTGAATTATCACTGAAAGCAACTCTATTAACCCAATTTAAACTAGCAATGTTTACTCCAAAATAAAATGGCCCTTAAATTTAAACACTATATATAGGCATATATGCACATACATATATGCCTATATATATATATATATATATATATATATATATATATATATATATATATATATATATATATATACACACACACACACACACACACACACACACACACAACACACACACACACACATATCTTTGGAATGACAACTTCACAGTAATCTAATCTTTGTACATAAAATACTTCAAATAGATTGGGGAAAATCTTGAAAAGAGGGGGCCAACAACTATTGACATTTATATAATTCCAGAGCTAGTTACTGAACATTTTTCTAGCGCTAATTTTAATGAAAAAATTAATACCATCACTGTCAAAGTTCAATTCAAATTTTCTTACCATTCAAAGAAAATTGACCTACTGAAAAACATTATGACTGTTTTGCCTTATAGTCACTGTCTGCAATCACAAGTTCTTATATTTTGATACTTTAAAATAAAAACATAATTATGATCACAGATAAAAACAATTAAGGCCGCCAAACCAAAATACATTCAAAAAGTAATGAGCAAAATAATCAACTTTTTAAAAAGCCGTTAAGCTTTAGTTGTCTTTCTTGTTTTGTTTTGGGTTTTTTTTTTTTTTGGTTTTTGTTTTTTTTTTTTTTNTCTTAAACTTCACAATTGCAACAATAGAGCTAAGCTTTAGCTTTAGTTGTCTTTCTTAAACTTCACAATTGCAACAATAGAGCTAAGCTTTAGCTTTAGTTGTCTTTCTTAAACTTCACAATTGCAACAATAGAGCTAAGCTTTAGCTTTAGTTGTCTTTCTTAAACTTCACAATTGCAACAATAGAGCTAAGCTTTAGTGGTCTTTCTTAAACTTCCCAATTGCAACAATAGAGCTAACAAAGTGTCAAATCAAACCTAAAGATTTGGGTCAAAGAAGAAAATGTCTAATGAATGCAACATCTATCATATACAATCCAAGTTTGAGAGTCCCAGCTAACAACAACAACAACAAAAACCTCCTCATACCATTCCAATCACAGTTTGGTCAGGAAATATACACTGAAGTAGACAGACTGAGACTCTAGCCTTTGTTCAATAGCTTACGATGGGTAACTAAATGTGCTACAGGTTGATAAGCATTTACCGGGCATATGCATGCTATTTCAAAGCTAGAGAAGGGGACAAAAATTATACATGCAAATAATCTGTGATCATTTTTATTAACTACTGAGCTACATACTCCAAAGGAGAGGCCTATTCTTCTCTGATACTATTTATTTCCATGTTTACCTCTCCTCCCTCCCCCCAACCTCCCCCAGCTCACTTTCTCCTCCCACCCTGTCCCGCCATCTTGGGCCGACAGAAGCAGCCATTACTTAACTAAATGACAGTACCAACAACTTTGCACACAAATAAACAAGAGACTACACCCAGAATCCTCCCCAACCGCTCCAGACAGACTCACAGGAAACGAAGCTCCAGAAAACGCACTCATACAACTGTGGTAGATCTATGGCAGAAAGACCCAAAAAGTAAATAAGTCACCTAACTTCAGGTAGAGCACATACCAATGAGATCCAAGTCAATAACCCCATACAAACTCTTTACGTGCAACTTCCCCCTTCAGGGAGCAGAGACAAGAAGCCATCCCGAAATGTTTGATTAAAGCAGACGTCAGGAACAGACTGCCTAAAGAGCCTTAATAACCAGGGGAGATAACGAGCGGGGGAATTAAGGAAATCTACAGCCGTTTACGAACTCATGACGCTCCATAGGCACCTCAGAGATCATCGGCCTAGCCCCCAAGGGCGCTAAAATCGTAGTCAGTTTGGAAGCCCCACATGAGCTTGGCCCCCAAAGCGCTGCTGCCTCTGTCCTCTGACTCCAAGAGAAGTGATCTCTCAAGAGAGCAAGCGAAGTACCAGGGGGTGAAGGGGAGCGCAGTAGCAGGAAATAGTTTTCCGGAAGCCCCTCGGCCGTCTTTCGAAGCCACAATGAGTGGTGACCCGGCCCCGGTGCCCCAGGCGAGCGCGTCTCTGGCTTGAGAGACCGCGTCCGCGCTTCTGCCCGCGGCTTGCCTTACCTTGCCCAGAAGGGCCTTCATCCTGGCGCCATCTTCATGAAACCTCACGAATCCGAAAAGGCGGCTGCGGAGAAAGACACACGCCGCTCGTTAGTGCCCCGGCAACGGCGCCGACCCGTCCGTGCCAAAGCCGGAGGCCCCGGCATCAGCGGAGCCGAGAGCGCCAAGCCGAGGTGCCCGCCCCACCGCCGCCACAGGCTAGCCGCGCTCCGGCCTCCTCCGAGAGTGGCGCCTGCCTGTCCCGAGCCACCCGGGCCGGTGCCCGCTCCCCGTACCTGTCCAGTCCGCCGAGCGCCTCCCTCTCCTCCGCTGTCAGGCTGGGGGACGCCTCCTCGCTCTCGCCGCCCGCTTTTCCCGCCGCCATTTTCTTTTCCTCATCACCGAAAGCGGCGGCGGCGGCGGCGGCGGTAGCGAGCGACACTCCGCAGGATTTCATGGAAACGCAGCGAATTCCCACTTCCAACGCCGACACCCCCCCTCCCCGGGCCGGCGCCCGCAAGGACGCCTCCAATCTCCGCACCAGACCGGCACAACAACTTTACTTCTGCCTCCTCCTCTGCCGCGACAGGCGGCAGCGAAAAATCCTAACGCGGTAGAGGTGAAGGCAGAGGCAGCAGAGGCTGTGGAACCACTGGGTCGGGAGCGGCGACAGCTCGACTGTAGGGTCACATCGCGGGGGTGGCAAGAGGGCAGCCACAGGCAGGGTCGGCGGGAATGGCCGGAGCGCGCGAGAAACGCGAGCTCTGGGGGGAATTCGTAGGCGACACAAACTTCCCCGGCGCCAGCACAAAGTTGTTGTAATTGTGTCACACAGCGAACCCCACGCCGCTGCCGTGACCCCCCCCTCTTCACGGCCCGCTCGGCGCAGCCAACCAGAGCAGCCCCTCGCCTCACGTGACCTTTGTTGACTCGCGTCAGTCGTGGTTCCACTTAACTTGCTAGCTGCTTTAGCCCCGCCCACCGAGGCCGCCACAGACCCGAGAGCGGGATGCTCGCCAGTTCTGGTCGGTGGTTGGCTGATGGGCACGTCTGTACGGAGAGGGTTGTCACCCAGTGGGAGCAGCCAGTTAGGTTGTGCTGCTTAAATACACAGGCAGAGAATGGAGGGTCCCGGCTGTGTCCCTTCGGGAGCGGTGGTGGGATCGGGAGGGGGAGGGGAGTGCTCAGTCTGGGCGAGGTCCGGCACCGCCTGTGGCGGGCGCCAACGAGAACGCCAAGGACAGCTTCTGGCCGCCCGGAAGCCCTAGGGTGGGCCAAGACTGTGATTTCGGTGATCCTGCCGGCGCTCGCGCACTCCGGGAATATCGATCCCGACAGGGCCGGACACCAGCTGAGTCGCGGGGAGGGAACACTCGGTCCCAGACCTCTGCTCTCGGAAGAAGGCGTACTGCTGCAAATAATAGCCTCCAGGAGGAGTGCGCCAGAGGAGCAGCAGCTGGCCTCATACCCTGCAGCCTGGGCGCCGCCCTAGACAAGGCCACTCGAAGTCCCATACCCTCTCAAAAGGGGAAGGGGAAAACGTCTCCTGACCCCCGCCCACACACCCCAGGCAGGGAGGAATGAAGAGTCAGTCGCCTGCAGGGGTCTGGCGCGCTGGCTCCGGCACCCTACCGCCAAAGGTCTGTCTGTTGGCAGCACTTTCGGGCCAGATATTCCTGCTGCTTGCATATACCCTACGCCCTAGCAGTAATTCGTTACTATAAAGAAAAAACAAAAACAGTGAAATTTGTCGAGGGGGATTTCAGAATGTTGGGTTCTGTTGCTGTCATCTCAGTGGGTCCTCCATGAAAGAGTAGGAGCTGTATGTGAACTGGCCTTAGAGAAATAGAAACCAGCTTCCTGCCCAGAAAAGCCTTTTTCTGCTTCCACTCCATAGGAAACCCTTAGCAGTAACACTTGCTTGTTCTGTCCCTCAGGTACGAATAAGTCTGGTGTTTGACCCATAGTATAATCAGGAGATAGACCAAACCTTCCATTGACTATTTTGGAAAGGCAGATATAATGTGATTTATGTATCTCATCACACCTCCAGTCTTTGGGATAGAAAATAATAATAAATGGACTGTATGGAGAAAAGATCTGTTTATAAACCGAGTTTTATATGTTTTATATAAGTTTACACCTGTAATCAATAGGGTATATTTAAATTTAGATTTCAGAATATATAAGTGCTGAGTCAGTAAATCCTAGCTGTGTTCAATGAGAGACTATAAAAATCCCAACTAATTTTGCAGACAGAGCTTTAAATTGTTGCCTGGAGACTAGTAACTAGATGAATAAACTCTAGTTTTATATGGATTATATTTCCTGTTTAGTTACACTTTTACAAAACATGTTCTACGGCGTTCTATTTTACTTGACTGAATATTTTCTATAGCTAAATTAACATACGAATTGTTAAATGTCACAAATGGTGACCTCCTAAACCTGGGAGATTTTTGGCCCCACTACCACATGGATACTTGCACAAACAGAAATCAAACCTGTCAGTATTTGGCAATGTCTCCAAATTCCTAATTCAGTCCCTTTCCAAGAATGATATAAGCAATGCATATCTGAGTACCTTCCTGCCCTCCAATAATAAGGTTAGAGTTTTAGAGATAAAGTGATAGGGAGGGGTTGGAGTCTAACTAGCACAGCTGGGTTCTGATCCTTCATACAAGCTCTGTGACCTCTAAACCAAAGCTGTTGTTTTTGATGTGGAGGAATTCTAGTTTATTGGGACACAGGTTTTATGAGACGGTATTGATCTGTAGCCCAGGCTGGCCTCTGTGTTCTCCTACCTCAGACTCCTCAGTTCTGGGATGATAGACATGTACAATCACGGCTGGCCAAACCAGGCCAACTACAAGGATTAATGCTCCATCAAACATGCAGTTTTCATATAAAATAAGTCTTACATGTTTATGTAATTTTTTGGCATTTACATAGTTTAGCTGTCAAATGTATGTGAAATAAGCGTGGAGCCTTTCTCATTCACTGTCAAGAAAACTAATGCAATTTTAAATTTATGACATACAAAAATGGAAAATTTTTGTTTTATACTAATTATTACTATGGCAGGGCAGTGGTGGCACATGCCTTTAATGCCAGCACTTGGGAGGCAGAGGCAGGTGCCTCCGTCGACCAGCAAGAAAGTTGCGCCACCACCGGGATCTTCTCAGTCAGCTTTATTCTGCAGCGCCTTGCTTGTAGATTCCTGGGACCCAGGACAGCAGCAGAGCTGCGGCTTTTATACTCTCCCAGGGAAGGGGAGGGGGTGTCGTAGTGGATGTGGATTGGTGAACCAAGCCACACCCATTAGCATATTGCCCATTCATTGGTATCACAAGCCACACCTCATTAGCATATTGCCTGTTCGGGAGGGGCTATTGCTTGAGGAGGGCCTGAAGAGGGAGCCCGGGTTTTCCCGAGCAACTGCCATTCCTGAGCAACTGCCATTACTGAGCAACTGCCATTCCAGAGCAACTGCCATTCCTGAGCAACTGCCATTCCTGAGCAACTGCAGTTCAGGAGCAACTGCCATTCCTGAGCAACTGCAGTTCAGGAGCAACTGCCATTCCTGAGCAACTGCCATTCCTGAGCAACTGCCATTCCTGAGCAACTGCCGTTCTGGAGCAACTGCCGCTCCCTACATCTCCCCCCTTTTTATTAATTAAATATGAAGTCCTGCAGATCTGGTCAGCGAACACCCCAGCCTGAGGGAGCAGCCTTTGACAAGTGACTGATAGGAAATCGGGCTACCATCAGACAGGACCACCAGTCTGTCTCTGCAGAGATCTGGAGTAGGAGGAGATGCCACCAGCATGTTGCTGGCGGACTTGGCTGTAACAGAGGTCAAATTGTTTATCAATTGTAACATCCCCTGCACTGTATTGTGACACTCTGTCAGCAAAATTGAGTTTCCTTACTCCGTCATCCTTTGAGGTGGTATAGTAGGAGTCATTAGGTCTGTCCCTAAACCGAGGAAGTATCAGCAAACCAGTCTGCTATGAAATCATTACAGACTTTTAAGAGGGGCCAACCAGAACTCGGGCAAAATGCTCTCATCTATGGTCATCAGGGCTTGAACGACAGCTTTCAGTCGGGCCTGAGTGCATCTCATATGACATAACAACCAGAGGCAAAGTACACAACCCGCAAACACCAGGACACCCCAAAGTAGCATCCTAGCCCATTCTTTAGAAAAGGAAAAGGCATTGGACAACCAAGAGGTGACATCTCTCAAGGTGACAGGGTTGACTCTGGTGCTGTTCAGGATGGAAATCTGGATAAGGAGCTTCCAGAACAGTCGTTCTGCCTCTGCAGTCCAATTCCCTTGAAGATACTCCGACAATTCCCAGCTGCGTCTTCCAAGGGAGGGGGCACTCTTCGTATCAGAGTCTCAGTATCCAAATTGGTTCTTTGTCCCTAGGAAAAAACACAAACCGCTCCCCGGGACTGTGAAATAACCGGATCTGGACCTAGCCATGAGTCGGATTAAACAGAGATAGTAATGGAAAGGTTTTTTTTTTTTTCTCTCTTTATTAGATATTTTCTTCATTTACATTTCACATGTTATCCAGAAAATTTCCTTTACCCTCCCGCGTCCCCGCCCTGCTCCCCTACCCACCCCCTCCCACGTAATGGCCCTGGCATTCCCCTGTTCTGGGGCATATAGAGTCTGTATGACCAAAGGGCCTCTCCTCCCAATGATGGCCAACTAGGCCATCTTCTTCCATATATGCAGCTAGAGACATGAGCGCAGGGGGAACTAGTTAGTTCATGTNGGGGTGGGTGAGTTTGGATCTGGTGATGCCAAGTACCCTTGGATTCTGTTGCTTTTGTTCTTACGCTTACCTCCTGCCATCTCTAACCAAGGAGACCTGGCGTTGGTGCAGGCCAGAAGGGAGAGTCTGAAATGGTCTGGGCCTATCTCTGTCCTAGCTGGTGACTCAGGTCGCACGAGATTGGGCAGGAACAGATGCTATGTTCAGCTGCTCACCTATGGTCCCAAGACAGTCTGGAGGGTCCCGTGGAGAGTGCGCAGAGCTCGCGCCCTAGCCCTGGGCTGGTGTGGGTGCACAGGACCAGACCAGAAGGGGAAGGGAGAGTCCCTCCTGGGCTGGGCCTCTAACTCTGTCCTGGCTGGTGACTCATGTCGCAAGGGATTGGGCAGGAACAGATGCTGCGTTCAGCTGTTCACCTTGATGTGTGCCTCTGTGATTTCAAGGCCCCCGGTGCCCTCCACTCACCTTTAACCCCGAAGTGTGCCTAATGTCCTGGGGTTTGGAGAGTGCGCTGGCGGCCCTATCTGCTGCGTTCAGAGAGGGATGATGGCGGGCAGGCGGCGGGGGAGGTCCTGGCGGGCTGGGAGGGGTCCCAGCCTCTGGTTGGACTGAGGTCCTCTGTTCCAGCTGCTGCTGCAACTGGCCACTGGACCCTCTGCGATTTCAAGGCCCCTGGTGCGCTCCACTCACCTTTAACCCCGAAGTGTGCCTAATGTCCTGGGGTTTGGAGAGTGCGCTGGCGGCCCTATCTGCTGCGTTCAGAGAGGGATGATGGCGGGCCAGCGGCGGGGGAGGTCCAGGCTGGCTGGGAGGGGTCCCAGCCTCTGGTTGGACTGAGGTCCTCTGTTCCAGCTGCTGCTGCAACTGGCCACTGGACCCTCTGCGATTTCAAGGCCCCTGGTGCGCTCCACTCACCTTTAACCCCGAAGTGTGCCTAATATCCTGGGGTTTGGAGAGTGCGCTGGCGGCCCTATCCGCTGCGTTCAGAGAGGGATCAATGGAAAGGTTTTAATTCATAATTTGGCATCTTCAGGTAACATCGAATCCAATTAATGTCACCTAATAATCTTTGGAAATCATTAAAGTTTTCAAATCATCCTTTCTAAACTCTACCTTTTGTGGCACTGTTTTGCTCCTACTTTGGCTCCTAAATAATCTCAAAAAGCTATAGATATTAATCTTAACATCCTGTCCAGGTGAACAGCCACTCTCTTTCAGCTCTGCATCGAGCTGTCCACCTAGGTTGAAAAGGTTCTGCTTTACTTGTGGGATGCCCATATTTGGAATAAGCCACAGGACTCCATCCTGATACCAAAGAAACCATCTTATGCATCCCACATGGGCTCTTTTTATAGGAGAACAAAAGCTACCCTTCAAAGATACCTTAAACAAAACATTCCTTTTCCATGACTGTGGATGGCAATTGCAAAGATTTACTGGTTCCAGAAATCCTAAGAAAAACCATAGCATCCACTCTAGTTTCACACCTGCTTTCAATGTGCCCTGATTCCAGGCAAATTCTAGGTCTCTGCCAAGTTTGTCCCAGCAGAGAACAGTAAGACTCCCCGATACCGCAAGCCAAGGTGCCACGGTATCACACTCCTTCAAAAACCTCTCGAGGATGGATTGTTTCATTTAAAAATTTTTTGATATAAGCAGCTCCTGAAGAGCCAAAAAAATTGGGTGCGAATGAGAAGTGCCCATGGTTATTTACTCCTTTTCTAACTGCACTCCTTTTCTTTATTGTCTCTTACCCCGAGAACTTTCTCTTGTCCCATTTACCTGGGAACTTTATACTTACTCTGCCTCGTCCCTTCCGGGAACCTTATTGTCTCTTACTTGAGAACCTTATTGTCTCTTACCCGAGAACCTTATTGTCTCTTATCCGAGAACTTTCTCTTGTCCCATTTACCTGGGAACTTTACTGAGGTTTATCTTCTTCTGACCTTTTCATGCTTTACTTTTGAGCTGATACCCTTTATCATCTAGGTGCTATTGCTCCCTCTCATATTTAACAGCCTCCTCATCCACCTCTTCTTCTGAAGAGGAGTCGAGGTTGGAAAGCTGAGATTCCTTGAGAGAGGGGTAAATCCCCTTTTCTTGTTCCCCCTTAATTTTAAGAGTAGGTTCTAGCCCCCCTTTTGCTGTTTTATCTTTGCCACTCTGCTTTACTGCTTCTGACAGTGTTTGTAGGGCTGTTAAGACTAAAATGGCCACCCCAATCCAAAATGGATCGATATAGGGAAGCATCCTCTCTAAAATATTCCGGGAAGCTTACCGGTACCGCCACTCCTAGCTGATGAGTTCTGATCCCACGAAGATAATCTTCAGTTCCTGAAGAGTTCAGATCCCACGAAGATCTTCTTCAGTTCAGATCCCACAAAGATCTTCTTCAGTTCAGATACCACAAAGATCTTCTTCAGTTCAGATCCCACAAAGATCTTCTTCAGTTCAGATCCCACAAAGATCTTCTTCAGATCCCACGAAGATCTTCTTCAGATCATCTTTGGTTCCCGGGTTCTTGGCACCACTTGCAGTGCGCCTCCCTGCCTCCGTGGACCAGCAAGAAAGTCACGCCACCACCGGGATCTTCTCAGTCAGCTTTATTCAGGAGCGCCTTGATAGTTGATTCCCAGGACTCAGGACAGCAGCAGAGCTGCTGCTTTTATACTCTCCCAGGGAAGGGGAGGGGTGTCGTAGTGGATGTGGATTGGTGAACCAAGCCACACCCATTAGCATATTGCCCATTCATTGGTATCACAAGCCACACCTCATTAGCATATTGCCCATTCGGGAGGGGCTGTGGCTTGAGGAGGGCCTGAAGAGGGAGCCCGGGTTTTCCCGAGCAACTGCCGTTCCTGAGCAACTGCCATTACTGAGCAACTGCCATTCCTGAGCAACTGCCATTCCTGAGCAACTGCCATTCCTGAGCAACTGCCATTCCTGAGCAACTGCCATTCTGGAGCAACTGCCATTCCGGAGCAACTGCCATTCCTGAGCAACTGCCATTCCTGAGCAACTGCCATTCCTGAGCAATTGCAGTTCAGGAGCAACTGCCATTCCTGAGCAACTGCCATTCCTGAGCAACTGCCATTCCTGAGCAACTGCCGTTCTGGAGCAACTGCTGCTCCCTACACACGTGGATCTAAGAGTTCAAGGCCAGCTTGGACTACAGAGTGAGTTCTAGGACAGCCAGGGCTACACAGGGAAACTCTGTGTCAATAATAATAATAATAGCTATTAAAACACACACACACACACACACACACACACACACACACACACACACACACACAAAACCTGGGCTGATTTAGCTCAGTTGGTAGAGTGCTAGGTTGAAGGTCATGCTAAGCTACAAAGGAGGGAATTAAAATGTAGAAGGCAAAGTGGTGTAAAAATAGTCTGGCTTGTGTTACATCATACAAATCTAATCTCTACCACTTTATAGTGGGGCAACGAACCTTAGTCCCTCAAAATATTTGCCAAAGTCCAAAACTGATTCCTGCAAGTTGTCTTCTGACCTTCACAGGCTTACCATGACACAGACCTGAGCGCGCACGCACACACACACACACACACACACACACACACGTATAAAAGAAAGCACTTAATGACATTTTATAGATTAGATGCTATGGTCAGCATGGGAGCTCACACCTTTAATCCCAGCAATCAAGAGGCAGAGGCAGATGGATCTCTGAGTCTGAAGCCAGCCAAAGCTACAAAAAGAAACCCTGTCTTGAAAAACAAACACAAAGAGAGAGAGAGGGAGAGAGAGAGAGAGAGAGAAAGAGAGAGAGAGAAAGATTAGATATTATAAGATAAACAAAGTACTAGATGTATAACACAGAATTCTAAGTGTTATTAAGACTCGGGGTGTGTTTAGCAGACTCAGGGCCTTTCAATCTCCAGCTCAAACAAAAATGTAAAATTTATAATTTTGATATTTGAGATCTTTTCTTGCTTTCACCTATGTGGTCTAAATTGTTTGTTACTACATTACATTAAGAATCACTTCCTCGGCATTTAGTCCCAGCACTTGGGAGGAAGAGGCAGGCAGATTTCTGAGTTCGAGGCCAGCCTGGTCTACAAAGTGAGTTCCAGGACAGCCAGAGCTACACAGAGAAACCCTGTCTCAAACAACAACAACAACAACAACAACAACAACAACAACAAATCACTTCCTCCTATTTTTCACCCTCCCCATAAGCGCAACCACAAGCAATCCTAATTCATTTCATGTTTAGGTATATAACTACAGCATTGGTATACCTATCATTTATTCGAAAATGAAAAATTATACCAAGTCTAGATTTTTTTATGGTTATAATGACACAATAGAAACTGGAGAAAATTTAATCTGAATTTGCCAGCCTATAAAACTTGCACAGGTAAAGCAATATTTTAAAACTATATAAAAGTTTATAGACTACTTCATGTATATTTGAAGCAGTATTATACATGGTGTAAGTTCCATCAATATTAAACCAGTTACAAGAGAATAAATTTAACCTATTTTAAGCAACCAAATACTTAACCTAAAGCATTTAGAAAAATATAGTTAATTTTTAATGTTAGTACTATAGAACCTATACAAATAATAGAAGCTCACATTAACAGGCATGTTTCATCTAGTGTACATAAGGCTATCTTTGCTTATCATCCCAGCATTTGGGAGCCAGAAATGGTGGTATGGTCAGTAGTTAAAGATCAGCCTGGGGTACATAAGATCCTATCCCCCAAAAAACCACAACTAAAAAATAGTCATTTAAGTCAAGATCAAAAATAAGTTCAAGAAATTTCAACAGTTATTCCCATAATAACCATAAAGATTACCCAATGGTGACATTGCTCAGTGAGTAAAGGATCTTGATACTACCTGAGTGTTCCATGAAACTCACAGGCAGAAGGAAAGAACCAACTCCTAGAAGTTGTCCTCTGACCTATACACACACACACACTCAAACACACACACACACACAAACACACACACAATAGGTGAATAAATATATATAAAACAATATTTTCTAGAAAAGATTAGGTGAATAAATATATATATATAACAGTATTTTCTAGAAAAGATTATCCAACTGATGGCAGAACGAAAAATGGGCTAAGGTTATACTGAGATAAGGAGCCACCATAAATCTTCAGTTTTAAGAATGGGTTGGTAACTTCTGCTTTACCTTATCAGGCTTAATGTCCACCTACCCCACTCAGCTTTTATGAAGGGTGATTTGCCCTCCCCTGAAATGATATCAGAGAAGTTCTAGTGGCAAGTCAGGATTTTCACTACTTCTACAACCCCCAGTTTGTCAGTGGAAGCAATATGGGCGACCAATAATTTCTTTCCCTTTTTTTTTTTAAGATTTATTTATTTCATTTATATGAGTGCACTGTAGCTGTCTTCAGACACACCAGAAGAGAGCATCAGATCCCATTAGAGATGATTGTGAGCCACCATATGGTTGCTGGGAATTGAACACAGGACCTCTGGAAGAGCAAGCAGCCAGTGCTCTTAGCCGCTGAGCCATCATCTCTCCAGCCCCAATACCTATTCCCATCCTCATGAAGCAATGACCAGAAGACACTGCCTCTCCAATCATTGTCATTAAAAACTGGGGAACCAACTTCAACCAACATAGGGCATGAAGGAAACAGGGCCTCTACCCAACACTAGTGCAAGCAGAGGTTCCCTATAAAATGAAAGATTTATACAAGATCCTTGGTCACAAAAGGTTCAGGTTTCACTTTTTTAAATTCAGGTTAATCTTAAGTGAGAAAGTTAGAAAATATGATCAATAAATGCAAACAGTAAGACAGTTTAGATATTTGAATTATCTGGCAAAGATTTTGAAGCAGTCATCATAAAATGGTTCAATAACCTATTATAAACCCACTTGAAATAATGAAAAACTAGAAAGTATCAGCAGAGAAAGAAGCTTCAGGGGAAAAAAAAGAATTGTTTTCCACCCTGCTAAAGCAGGGAACATACTGAATTGGGGGGATGAGCGAGGTGTCCCATAATTTACATTTATACAAAATAAAGGAGCATACATTTGGTCTGAAACAGAAAAATAATCCCACACAAATTGACAATCCAACAAAGTCTAGGAAGGATTTTTTTTAAATAATTTTTTAAAAGATTTTTTTTAGAAGAAACATCTTTGTTAACCTAGATAAAGGAAGTCACATAGTGAATGGAAATTAAAATGGGAGGAGCTGGGCTGTAAGGGAAAGGGTTGTATGCGGACCAGAAACAGTACAAACACCTAAAATTATGGAAATTATGATTAATTCAAAAAGTTGAGAATGAGGCCTGGGGTTCAGTAGTTAAAAGCATTTGCTGTTCTTCCACAGGACCTGAGTTCAATTTCTGGCATCCATATTGTGGCTCACAACCATCTGTAACTTTAGTTCTGGAAAATTCAATGCATTTTTCTGGCCTCTGTGCCTGCACACATGTTATGCACAGGAAAAACACCCATATATATTAAAATAGTAATAATTTTTTAAATGTTTTAAAAAAGAAGTTGAAAATAGCTATGTCCAAGACAAGAAAGAATATAAATGAAGTTGGAAGATGAAGCAATACTGTAACTCTACAGTGACAGGTTAAAGTATCACATGAAATGTTATATGAAACTATTAAAATAACTTATGCTAAGAAATAATAACCATCACCATAGAGTTATTGGTGATTCTAGTGCTGTTACTTTAAACTAGAGATTTTTCTGGATATGGTTCACAGCTCAGTGATAGAGCACATACAATGATTAAGGTCCTCAGTTTAATCCCTAATATTAGGCAGGATATTGGCCTTGGGAGGGACTGACCAACAGGCCCTGAAAGACAGTAGATAAAAACAATGAGTGAAGTACAAAAAATATAAAATAAGTCAACATTGACAGACTAAGCATTCATCACAATGTGAACAAAATAACAATATGAACAATTAAAATTTTTTGTATATTTCATCACAGAAGATTTCTTCATGAAATTAACTCAACAAATGAATTCTGAGTGGCTTATTTATAACCAAATAAGGGAAAGTATATAGTTAAATTGTGTTTGATTATAAAAGCCAAAAGAATGTGTCAAGAAAAAAGAAACTTAGGTCAAGTGGAAACTTCTAGTGAAAACTTCTCCAGGATTGAACTACAGCTGCCTGTTGTCTGCTTGACTAGATGACTGGTCTGCAGCTGCTGAACCATAATTGGTGTTTGGAGACTGAACTGCTGAGAAAGAAGATTGAGTACATCCACAAAGAACTATTGCTGAACAGGTCTACTTCCTCCATACCCTAGAGGGCTAGAGGAGAGGTTGAACCCTTATTAAAAGTAGATTGCAAGCTGGGCGTGGTGGCGCACGCCTTTAATCCCAGCACTTGGGAGGCAGAGGCAGGTGGATTTCTGAGTTCGAGGCCAGTCTGGTCTACAGAGTGAGTTTCAGGACAGCCAGGGCTACACAGAGAAACCCTGTCTTGAACCCCCACCCCCACCCCCAAAAAAGAATAATTAAAAAAAAAAGTAGATGGCAGGAAAATGTATGCCTATACTTAGGGCTAAAAGCCTTTCATCAATGGTTAGTTGACCATGATGATACATACAGGTAGGCACATGCTAAAGAGGATAAGGAAGAGTTGTAAGCTTATGACCAACCTGGATTAAACCTTTAAAAAGAAAATAATTTAAAAACAAAGCAATTGTAAGAATCTGTTTTCTGATCATATGCCACCAAGTAGCAGGAATAAGTTACTTCTTGTTGAGTCCCTGGCCAAAGGGATCCCACAAACTCCCTCCCCTCAAAGGCTATTGGTTACTCTACACAACCATATGTTAAGGCCTTATTGCTAAATACATCATTGACTTATGTCCTCAAACATGGAGAAATAGAGTCGGTTCCTAGCTAGAAGCTTTACCTCTACTGACCAGCATTCATGATGTGGAAGATAGAAGGCACTTTGTATGCTACTAGAGGAAAAAAGTAATCATGAGTATCACCAAGCATCAAGCCCTTCAATCCACAATAGAGACCTACCTGCAAAGTATACTTGTACAATAATGGCATGGATGTTATAGGAGTAACCAACCACTTTTTTTTTTAACTTTATGGAACCCATACCTGACACTACTAAAATGCCCAAGAACCTGAGGTTATGTAAGTCATAAGCCAGGAGGAAAACCTACTATTGTTATTCTACTAAAGGAAGAAAGCAACAAAATGAGTTTTAATGACATAATACTATACCCATAGATAAGTGCCTCACTCAACCTTCATCAGAGTTACTTCTTTCAGCAGATATATGTCTCTAAAACAGAAAACCACAGCTGGACAATGTGCAGAGTCTTTCAAAGAAACACTTTGGAGCACTCAGCCTTTTGTGCGATGTCCTCATCAAATCCCTTTCTTCAAGACTCAGGGATCTATGCAAAAGGGGAGGTAGAAGGATTATAAAAGCAAGAGGTGATCAATGGTTCCAAGGAAACAGTCTTTCAGACAAACCAGGACTGATAAGAACTCACAGAGATTGTAACAGCAGAATTATTGTAGCATAACCTGCAACAGCTTCAAATCAGAAAGATTTCTAGCACTGAGAAGGACAACCAAACACAGAATCCTACCTTTAACCAAGAAGCTATTTTTAATTGATACCTACAGAGAAATTAAAAAAATCAGTCCCCGTTTCCCCAATGGAGTATGTAGAGGGAGATGTTGTTTCCCTAATTGGTTCTTTATTGTGTCAATAAAAAAGGCAGAAGCAAGCTAATTGAGCTGAATGAGACCGCCTATCACTGATCCCAGAGTGTAGCTGGGAGTGCAGCCCTGGGAAGGCGATAGCGTGTTTTTTAAAATCACACACAACAGGAGTATCACTGGTTGTATCAACCATACCCCATGCCCAGGGGCAGTTGGCCAACAGAAAACTAACTTCATCTTTTGTTTTGTTTTTTTCTAGATGGAGAGGGTTTACTTTGTTTTGGTTTCTTGGGTTTTTGCTGATGTTGTTTGGAGGGAGGGAGGCAGGGGAAAGGAGAGAGAGAGAACTAGAAGTTGGGTGGGGAAAGGAGTAGAGACAATCCAGGAGGAGCTGGGAGCTGAGGAATGAAAGCAACATGACCAAAATATATTCTATGAAAAAAAATTAAATCAAAAGAATGTTTTGTCTAAAAGTGCCTGTTCAGTTTTTATGGATGAAATTCTACCCTTTACTTGATTGTATGGAATATTATGATAGGACATAGTAATAGTGGTGGTCTGATACAGAAATGGTAGAGAGACAAAGATATAATGAAAGATCCTTAGAAAAATGTAACAGGTCACAAAGACCCTGAAACTGGGAAAAGAGATTTCACTATTAGCAGAAAGCCTTTACATAGCTGAACATAATAGTCTGAACATTTCTTGAATCTGTGTGCTTGCCCCTACTGTTCTTTGAATACATGTATTTGCCAACTGATATAGCTCACTGCCAAGTGTTTGAGGTTTGGTTGATAGTTTGAGATACAGCTCACTGCCAAGTGTTTGTGGTAGATTTCACTTTGCACCTGTGCACCCGAGCATGAAAATCTTTCGTGTACCCATTTCTTCTGTAGAAAGAATGGATATTGTCAGATCGGAAAAATCCCCTACTCCCTCCTCCTCCTTCTCTCCCCCTTGAGGAACTATAAAAAACCCCGGTCCTCTTTTCCCTCAGGGTTAACTCCTCTATCCACTTCCGGGATATGAGTCGTCCCCAGAGCTCTGGCTTTTCCTGAATAAAGCCTCATGTGATTTGCATGAAGCCTGGTCTTCTGTGAGTTCTTGGGGGATTCACCAATATCCCGTGACTTGAATGGAGGTCTTCCTACGGGGGTCCTTTCAATACAAGTGAGATAAACTCAGTATTTTAATTAAGTGGGGGAAAGACAAGGTAATTAAGTAATTTCTCTTGGTACTTCAGCAATTAATAATATTACCGGTACTACCTAAATGTTAAAGAGTCAATACCGTGTTTGAAGGACTTAAAATATTTGCTTTTCTGATTAATCTACATGAAACAGCTATAGGTGAAAATAGTTTTAGAGAAGCTAAGAAACACTTTTCAGCCACAGCAGTCATCTTCCAGTAACTCAAATGATAGACACAAAGAATAGAGGCTGTTGCTAAATGTTCTCTAGACCTTTTAGAAACTATGGACTTGTTCCTTTGGCCACATACACGAGAATCTACAAGAACAGTGATATTGTAGACATCAAATACAGAGAGAAATGAGAAGCATGCGGATACCCCAGCCTCTGCCATCATTGGTGCAGACAATGCAGAAGTCGTAGCAGATGCCTTTCTGGACTACACAGTTTGGGCAGTCATAGCCACAGCTATGAAGTTGAAGATGGGCTTCTCAGCTTTCAGTCGCACCTGGTCTTGGTCTGACCAAGCCAGCTCAGTCGGTCAACAGGTTCTCCAGCACAGGAGTGAGGATTAAAAAGAAAAAAAGACAATTAGACAACATTGTAGCAAGACCCCAGCCAGTTCTGAGACTGAGGCAGGTTTATTTTTTTCCTAATCTGCTTTTATACCATTTTAATTACAAGCAAATTTTAAGGGCAGACAGTACAATGAGGAACAAACAAGGCAATAAGCAAAGTCCTGTGATTACTCCCTTGAAGGCTTGTCAGAATGACCAAAATATCTGAGCCCACTTCCTTGTCCAAGGCCAAAGTCTTATTCTTGCCTGAAGCCTACTTCTTTTGTTCCACCCTAAGATTAAGATTCCTGCCTGAACTTACTTCCCTATTCAAGCCTAAAGTGAGATTTCTGCCTGAACTTACCTCCTTGTCATGCCCTAATGTCAGATTCCTGCCTAGTGGCCTCCCAAAGCCTCTCCACATTGGTCATTATAGGCAAATTTGTGCAAGGATGCTCTAGGGCAACAGCCTCCACTTGGTGCCAACAGATAGTCCTGGCACTCACAGCCAACAGCTATTGAAAGACCCCCGAAGATGGGAGACCCTCACTCAAGTCTCAGGATGACACGACCCCCCCCAAGAACTCACAAGAGACTGTCCTTAATGCAATCACATGAGGTTTATTGATAGGAACCAGTGCACTGGGGCCGACTCATATCCCATGCAGGGGTAGAGAAGTTAGACCCTGAGTAGCTGGAAGAGGGGGCATTTAAAGAAAGAAACCACAACCCAAAGTGGTAGGAAGGGCGTTATTGGAAAATACTAAAAATACCAGTGAAAAATCACAAGGGGGAACTAAAAATCATAAGGGGACACTCCCTGCTTCTCAAGATTGTTCTCAAGATTTTAATCTAACTTTTGTGGTCAGCCAGTTCCTGGAACAAGGTCACTGAACCGGGTAACCTACATTCTTGGCTTTATTCTGTTTGCTAGGGGTTCTGAATTTTTCCTAGTCTTTCACTACCTGGTTGAGGGTAATGCCCTCACCAACTCAATACTCATTGATATAGAAAAAAGACCTTGGAGGTCCATTCAGGTCTACCTCATTCTCCATGGTGTTCTGCCCCAGGTGACTGCCCTTGACATTGAACTCTTGTTCCGAACACTGCAGTGCCTGCCTCTGCTTGGCCTTCTTTACCAGGTATTCAACTTCAAAGTCATACAGATTCTTCTTAGAAACACCAAGGGCAGGAAAAGAAAGCTTGGCTAGTCAGCACAGATCCTGCAGCTGATTCGAGGAAGATTTACAGCACACACTGCAATCTGGAATGAGAACGCCAAAGACTCACAAAAATGTAATCCATTGGCCTTACCCAAAGCTAAGATCCTCTGCAACAGGAAGTGCCAATTCCTTGAACCCTAATGTTCAATTCTCAGGGCAAAACCTGGAGAGAAGCCTACATACTAGGAAGAGTCATTCTTTTTTTCCCTGCACATGGAAAGGTCCAGTTCTCCTATCATAGGACCTATGCCCTCCTCTGGGAGAATCTTCTACTCCAAACTCTGTCCCCCTAACTCTGGAATAGCAAGGAAGAAGTGGCACTTGTATCAATGGGCCAGTCCATAAAAGGATCCACTCCCAGAACTTCCAAAGCCTTAAGCTGCCTGCAGACTTACCTTAGGTCAGAGCCTTAATCAATGCTCTTTGCACTGGGCAAAAGACAAAACAGCTTTCTAGCTCAGTAGGAGGCAGGATAGGAAACAATATCACTAGGGGACTGAAAGTATCCCCGAAGGGGAGACCCTCACTCAAGTCTTGGGATAATAGCGGACCCCCAAGAACACACAGGAGATCAGGCTTGATGCAAACCACACAAGGCTTTATTCGGGGAAAGTCAGAGCTCTGGGGACGACTTGTATCCCATGCAAGGGTATAGGAGTCAACCCCGAGGGGAAAAGGGACCCGGTATTTATGGGCCCTCAAGGGGGAAAGGAGGAGGAGGGATCAGGGGATTTCCAGATCACATGTGCTTGAACAAACAATATCTATTCTTTAGTCGATTTCTCAAGAAGTGGGTATGGGAGGGGTACAAGGAAGGAGTTATGCACAGGTGCAGATGTGATATAATTCTATTGGCTACCAGCTAGCATGTGGGGCAACTCTGGAATGGACCTACTCAGAGTTTCTGGGGAAATCAAACCACAAACACTTGGCAGGGTGCTGTATCGGTTGGCAGAATGGTCAGGCCATTGTGCTCAGCTATGTTCTAAATCAATAATGCTAGTTAAATTTTTACTTCCTGCTAATAATGAAATCTACCTTCTCAGTTTCAGGGCTTTTGTGACCTGTGACATTTTCTCAAGATCTTTCATTCCCCACTTCTTCTAGTTACTAGTTCTAATTTTAGAACTAAACTTCAATTTCTTCTTCCAAGTTTTGTTGTCTTAATACCACAGCTGGATAGCACTAATCCATTCTCTGACAAAGGTCACCAGTCTATTAAGAATTAATGGGCCACATGTTAGTAGCAAAAGAAAGGTTATTATAGAGTCCATCAGAGTAGAAATGAAGGTAGTCAACCAAGGGGATTTGTTCAAAAGTCCTTCAAACCATCTAGTCTGCGCTTCTCCATCTTTCCTTCTCTTTTCTAGTCTATCTCTTAACTTGCTCATGTAGTCCTCTATGACTCCAGAGTGTTCCACATAGAAGCAACATTCTTATTTTAAGGCAGCACACAACCCTCCTTCCTTGAGGAAAAGCAGGTCCAACTCCCACTCGCTCTGGTTGGTCTCTCCAGTCCAAGGATTCGTTTATTATTATTTATTTATTATTATTCTTCATAAGTATCCTGAAGTCAGACACACCAGAGGAGGGCATCAGATCTCATCACGGGTGGTTGTAAGCCACCATGTGGTTGCTGGGATTTGAACTCATCACCTTTGGAAGAGCAGTCCAGTGCTCTTACCCGTTGAGCCATCTCACCAGCCCATAGGGACTCTTTTTACCTAGTGATAGACTGTTCTAGTGCTGCAATATCGGTGTCCATTCTTCTCTTAACTGATTTTAATAGCGGGGTACACTATCTAGGGCTGCTGCTCCAGTTCCAATCACTGCCACTATTCCTCCTACTCCCAAAAGCACAGCCAAAGTCATAGTCACAGGTTCTCTTCAAAGGCGGGTCTGCCGTCTGTCAAACTCGTCAACAAAAGTTTCTGAGGGATGATAAATGACTCTAGGCACTAACTGCACTAGAATGAAATAATCTCTGGTGTCATTGAACACCGATGTTGATACACAGGGGGTCAATCCAGTGCTGCAGGCCCACCACCTATTAGGACCAGGCGACAAGTAATAAGTTGATTCAGTCCGGGGGCTCTTGTGGGTAACATTACACAAATGTCAATGACTTGGAGGCCCCTTCCCAATGCAAGTGCCTATGCCAGACACGTCAGTGAGAGTGAGTATGTGGCTGCATCCCCAGCTGCAGTGGTCATGGCTGGTGGTGTTATTGTAAGCCCCCATTACTGCCAACCCCTCATAATAGGGAGGTTCAGATGCTAGACACAGCCAACAAGACTTGGTAGCATTGGGATTTGTACCATTTAACACAGAGAAAGCTCTTCAGAGGAGGCCAAACAATCTCTGTCGGGTGGGTGGTGGTCCAATTTGTGCTGGGGTTATTGGGTAGAGAGCGGGGTTTGGAGGAACCTTTTGTGGAGGAGACTTTTGGGAAGGCACTTGGGTGGGGGGTGAGGTTGGGGCTGGATCTGGGAGGAAGGGTTGGTTTGGCTCAGAGAGCACTTTATTAGGACCCACTGGTAGGGCTGGGGGACTTCCAATGTTTAAGTGAACATGAAGCAATGATCCAGGTTTACTGTCATAATTGTAAAATATAACTCCCCAGGTTATGCCTCTGAGCCACTGGGCAAGGTCATACTTTTCCCCCATATCAGTGAACTGTAATGCCACACGATCTAGGTCTGTAGATTTTTATTTCTGGTCTCTGTATAGCTGTATCACCGCATGTTTGCCTGGTCCCTTATTTTGAAAAGAAAACTTTAGCCCATCCCCGGAGGACTCAACAGCCCATTTCTAATCTCCATCATTTGAAGTAACACAACTTCAATCACTGCAAAAGTACCATCTTGGCCCCCCCACACCAGTAACTCTTAGTGTGCTTAGGGCTGCTATAGAACCCATAGCTTCTGACCTCATTAGGGGGAGTACTTCTGGCCACAGGGATGATTTGACAGAGGCAGAAATACAGGGTTGGCCACCAGGCCCCCGGAGGTTCTAATTTTGAAGTGGCAAAAAGTATTTCCCCTGATTGGGATAATACTTGCCAAGTGAGAATCATAGGCTGATGTGGGTTGTCACTCTTCTCTTGGATTGCAGGGACGACGTAGGAACAGCTTAACAGGATTATCAGTCTTTTCCAGTTCCCACTCATCTTGAGGTTCCTCAGGAGCTTGCTTCACATGGGAGGCGTGAATTCGGGTGGAGATGCCTTCTAATTTGACAGCAGTGGGAGTAGTCAGTAGCAGGATATAGGGGCCTTTCCAGCGAGGTTCTAGATTCCCAGCTAGGTGTTGTTGGACGAGTACTGTGTCTCCCACCTGGGACTGGTGTGGCACCCTCAAATATCCAGGTTCATTGGCCTCTTTGAGTTGTTCCCAGGTGATGTTTCTGACCATGTCTAGGGCTTTCATTCGTGCAAACAATGAAGGACCAGGGTTAAACTCTAGAGGATCTAACTTTCCTCCCATTTCAGTGAGCAGGTTCTCATATGGTGTGAACTTGAATTTTCCTGGGGTGTTCCTGATGTGGAACAAGGCAAAGGTTAGGAGATCTGTCCAGTCATTTCCGCTGGCCTCTAAGGTCAATTTAGTCAAGGTCTCGTTTAGAGTTCTATTCATCCTTCTATCTGTCCTGAACTCTGGGGTCTATAAGCACAATATAATTTTCAATCAATCCTCAGTTGGGTGGTCAGTCCCTGACTTACCTGGTCAACAAAGGCAGGTCTATTATCAGACCCTATTACCTTAGGTATTCCGAACTGTGGAAAAATCTCTTCTAGGATCCTCTTTACCAATCAATAAAGCTAGTTAAATTTTTACTTCCTACTAATAATGAAATCTACCTTCCCACTTTCAGGATTTTTGTGACCTGTGAAATTTTCTCAAGATCTTTCAGGCACCAAACAGAGGTGTTGTTGTAAAGTCTTAAGTCACTTATCTGAAACTCCTGGGCCACTGGATTTTGGAATTCAAACATTTGGGAATTTTACACAAGTAATTTTAGGTGAATTCCTGGCATGGTCTAGGGCATTAAGCCATCTATAATAGTTGCAGATGCCAGCTTTGGATATCCCAGCCTCCATATTGCCATATTAAGAGTAAGGCTGGGATCCTCCCTGATAGATAACTAGACAACTCCTGTCCCTGAGAAAAAACAAACCAAACATTCTTGAAAACATAAGTGCCCCACTTTTTGGTTGTGAGAGAATGGCAATTATGTGTTCCCAGACAGCTGTGACCAGTTTGTAAAAACACGCTAGTTCCTGATAGCACCCAGGTCATAGAAGACCCCTCCCAACTGCACAATTCCTCTCTGAACAAACAGTGTCACCTCCCGACACATAACCCCAAAGCCCAAAGATTCCTGCTTATGCACATATGTGTTTATAAAAACTCCCAGCTCCTAGATGTGAGCATTGAATTACTAACCTGCACAGTGGGGAAGGTTTGAAATCAGGGTCTGAATAAAGGCTCTTTGTTATATTACATAAGGTTGGAAATTCTTGGAATTCTCCTGGGGATCCCAAGGCCTGGGCATAATAAGTTCATTTCATGGAATATTTAAGATTCCAAAAATGGGCATACACACTTACACTCAAATAATTTTCTTTTCAACAATAAGTGTAAGGAAATTTCCTGACTTGGTTCCTGCCAGAAAAGTTACCTGATTGGGATTCTGCCACATTCAGTCAAGAGTTCTGTGAACCTGTTTTTGTTTTTTGTTTTCCATTAATAAAAATAAACACTGTCTAAAGCAGTGGCTTTCATTGATGCATCCTCCCACCATTTTTGGTAGTAGGGATTGTTGGAGTCCCTGTCAAAAGACCCTCACTCACAAAGACCACAGAGATCACCATTGCTGCAAACTGCAAATAATTTTTATTGATCCAATATGTTGGGGACCTTCCTCTCAGCACAAAGACCAGAAGAGAGACCCAGAACAAAGAAAGAACATACTTTTTATACCTTGTAAGGGGCAGATTTAGGCAATAAGGCTACCTGGTTTATTCTCATGGGTGTAGCAAGTAACCTTTTCAGGCATGATTGGTTGCATAGGGTAACTATCTTTGGCATAGTGACTCACTTTGCCTGCCCTTATGGTGGGTTATTATGATTAGTCAGTAAAGCAGCACTACATTTTGAACTTATGGGTCAGATGTTTACGTCACAGCTATTAACGTCACAGCTATCGACAAGGTCAGGGCATTTTGTGCTCTTTCTCAGAATTCAGTGTGGGAATTTTTCTGGAACTGCTATCTTGCTATGGTTATTTTTCTGAGAACATCTCATTTTGTTTTGGCAGCTGCAGATTTAATCGTTTTGATTACTATGTTTCTGAAAGTCCCTTCAGAGGGGGAAGGGGCTTAAGTGGTCTTGAATTTATTTTGGATTTTACAGGATCAGGGTGAGGGCTGATCTGAAGAGAAGGGGCTTTTGAATTTCATTGGTCTCTGGACCCACAGGTATATTCAATCTGAACAGTATTGATCTATTTGTCTCTCTGTGTCTGTCTAAAATTACCTGGACCTAGTCAGTGCCCCCACTATCTAAAAAGTTAGAACACTTGGATTCTAGGGCCTACTTGTGAGGCTCATTCATTTATCCTTTTGGCAAGTGCTCCCCTGGATCCAGGAACTAGAAACACCAGCAAGCTGTTTCTAATCATCTGTGACTCTAAACTAGGCATGGGTGACTAGGGGAGATGCATTCAGTACAATGAAACCTCTAAAAAGGTTATGACTTTTCTCTGGCTGCGTCTGAGAGGATTTTAAACCCATTTTTACACACTGGGTGATTTCTTCTTTTTTAAATGACTGTTTTTGTAAATAACAAACAGCTGCAGAGGTAGAGAAAGGCCATGACAAAGGGTGGGGGGGTGAAAGAGTGTTAATGCATAGCCTGCAATGTCAGAGCATGCTCACAGCTCTCTACTCTGGGATGAAATCTTGCAGATGCCAGGTTGTATTAAGGGATTTTGTATTTAGGAGGGCTCTGAC
>LR753339.1:1373175-1385675 GCA_902729485.2 Mus minutoides | reverse complement strand
GTGAATTAGGAATTGACATCTTCTACCTCATTTTCTTGCAGACTCTTCTTTCTGTGTGTTGTTATTTAGTGAAGAAAATATTTAAGGATCCCTCTCTGTTTTCACTTTCAGAGAAAGAAGTTAACTAGATGGGAGTGGGGCGCGGGGGGCGGGGGGAGGGGAGTTGAAAGATGGCTCCGGAGGTAAAACTACTTGTCATAGAAACCTGGAGACTGGAGTACAATACATAGAACCCATGTAAAAAATGGAAACTTTGGGAGTGAAGTTGTGATACCAGCATATTTATATCAAGTTGGAAAGCAGAGATAGGTGAATCTGTGTTGAGGTTTGGTCTGTATTATAATGGTTTGCTATTATAATGTTAAATTCTGTACCCAAGGTTTAGGCAAACCTTGTTTCTAAATTTAAAACTGGAGGGATTAGAGGTAGGTGGGATTGGAGTGACCTGGTTGGAGGAGAGAGACAAGAAGAAGATGAGGAAGCATGAGAGGGAGTTGGGGAGCCACCATGAGGTGAGATTGACCATGAGTACATGGCCAGGAGAAACAGCAAGTATCTGAGATACATTGCTGGGGAGGTAGCCAGGCCAGCAGTCAGATTTATGGGTTATCTCCCAGTAATTATTAATGCTAAATAAAGTAATCATAGTGTGAGTCTCATTTATCTGTAAGCTAGTAGGGAATAAGCTTAAATTGGTTGTACTACAACTCTGCCCAGAACTCCATCTACCTTGGAAGGCTAAGCAAGCAGTAGAGACAAGAAAGACCTTACCTTAGGATGTATCCCAGTGGTAGAGCACTTGTCTAGCATAGGTAAGGCCTTGGTATCCAGAGAGAGAGACAAAGAGAACTAGTTAAAATTTAGGTTTCTTTCATTATGTTATGTGAAATAAGCCAGACTCAAAAAAAGGTTTAGTCCAGGGCAAAATGTATATATGCCTTTGTGTTTTCTTTATGCAGGACTTAGCTTTAACATTATATATGTGATATTATAGGTCACAAAATTAGCAAGAGAATCATGAGATGGGGGTGGAGCTTGGGGGGGATCTTAAGGGACTGAGAAATAGAGAAGGAATGGGATTCAGGTACTAGGAAATCCAGAGGGGAGATTAACTGAGGAAAGAAAGGGAACCAGGTAAATAGGAGAAGAAGAGGAGTAATGGGAGGGGAATGAATGAAAACAGGCATAATGACCTATATATAAAGATGGCATAATAAAACCCATTAATTTGTATGGCTATTCTATTCTAGGATGTCAACTTGATTACATCTGGAATTAACAAAAACCACAAAATAGAGGGCACATATATGGAAAATTTCTGATGAATTTGAAGTAGGAAGATCTACTTCTAATCTGGATCTTTGAGGCAGAAAGACACCCCTTTAATCCAGATATTCTGAGCTCACCTCTAATCTATGCCATATCTTCTGCTGAAAGTCTATATAAAGACAAGGAAGAAGGAAACTTTTGTTCTTTGCCTGCTTGCTCTCCCCTTACTTTTAAGTCTATTCTTTCATGAGAATTAGAGCCTAGTTTTTAGGGATTCCAACATATACTGAAGACCAGTTGAGATATCTATCCTTGTGGACTGAGCAACTACTGAATTTTTAGAACTTCAGATTATATGAAGCCATTGTTGGTTTAGCTGGACCACAGCCTGTAAGTTAATCTATTACATCCCCTACCCCTGCACCCACTACCACTCCTTCCCCTAGAGAAGCCTCACTAATACAGATTTTGGTACCAGAAGGGGTTCTAGAGTAACAGTAGTATAAAGATGAATCCTTTAAATATGCAGAATAGGCAGTTACTGAAGCCCCTCCTGACAGCTTAATGAATACTAAAAGTTCATGGCATGTACTATATTATAAGCTTAATGGGATAAATATATGTATCCTAATTTATCAATTGTGGGGGGCAATGGATTTGTTGACTCTGTTTATATAACTTTTGACGGGTTGTGGAAAAATAAGAAAAATGATGGTGTTGGTTGACTGCTCTAGCATCTCTGGATAAATTGACAAAGAATACGATTGAGTTCCATGATAAAATTAACTAACTTCTAGGATCTCAGAATATGGACAACAATTAACTTAGTGATAAAACTGACCATCTCCAGATGCACATAAACAGTCTAAAGTTTTCTAAAGTGTGCCCTGGAATACCATTTTCTCTTCAGCAGCCACAGAGCTCACATTTCAGAAAAACAAATTGAAGCCCTCACTTTAAGTTCAGTTGAATTACAGCAACAATTCAAGTCCCAACCTGTAGGGTAACAACACTTAAAGTAAGGGCATTAATTGGTAAATAATGGGATCTGATCCTGCAACTTAGGATGGGGAGGACCCTATTGATGCTGAAAGCTTTGATTCTCAAGGGTTTATCTTATTCAAGGAAGCCATCTCTCTACCCTCAACCCCACTCCTTAAAACATTGTTCTTTTCATCTTTGATTGAGAAAATTAATTTTCCATTGTCTGGTAAACCAGCAGATTTTCTCTGAAATAAATATTATGCAAGACAATACTGATTTCCCTCAGGGCCCACCAATAGTTTCCTCTAGACTTATAACCAGACTCAAGACATAGCACAGCAGAATCCCAGAGGGGAGGTGGAAAGTGTAGTCCATGAGGAGGGGAACTATACTACTGAAGAAACTAATGAGTTTGCTAATTCATTTAAGCAGAATTCTAGGGTGTATATGTAGGAATGGATTTTAAGGGTGTGGGATAATGGTGGAAGGAACATAAAACTGGATCATGATGAGTTTATTGATATGGGTCCTCTAAGTAAAGATTCTAGGTTTACTATAAAAGCTCCCACAGTTTAACAAAAAGGTGTCAAAAGTTTGTTTGAATAGTTAACTAAAGCATTTGTCAAAATATGACTTATGAAAAAGGAGTTGGAGATGCCTAATATCCCTTTGTTTAGTGTTGATAAAGAAGTTTTAAGGCTCAGGAAAATTGCAATGTTTGAGTGGGTACATTGTACAAAACCTAATCCACCTTCACTAAGCTTATAAGATGAAAAATTATAAGAGGGAACCAACACATTTGAAGAGCTTTGTTATTCCCTTTTCCTTGTGTCATACCTTAGGGTTGCTGCCATTCAGTTAGATAGATTAAATGCAACGGGTTTAATTGGGCTCCAAGGTAAGGGACTGGATCACCAAAGACAAGGTAATTATAGCTATTATAATCGTCAGCATAGAAAAAGTAATGTCCATAATGGCCTAACCTGTAATGGTCTGTGACCCTCTCTACCCTCAGAGATCATTGGCTGACATCTGTCCACAAGGAAAAAAGGAGCAGAGACAACTGACAGGGAGTTTTGGAAGCCCAGTGAATATGGTGAATGACAGCACCAGAACTAGCTGTGGAGAGAAACATCAACTTGAAGTGATTCAAGGCATATAACTTTGGGGACTGGAGATAGGAACATCAGAATGGGCAAAGGCCATTGGCTGAAGGCTTAAGGTACTGAAATACCTCATTAGCATTGGGAAGCATTTCAGAAATCTCAGGTGCTAGCTGAATGGTTTCTTATCAGAAGAAAGGAAGTTGAGCCTGTAATCTAACTAAGGCTATGTGAAATTCTGCAGGTAGAGGTATGTAAATTTTTTTAACTCTCCCAATAAGGTCAGAGAAGAGAAGCCCTGCTGATGAAGGGAGTCCTCCATTATGTGCCAAGCTCAGATGGCTGTCTGGACTTCGACCTTAATTAGCAGGGCAACAATGTTCAGTGCATATGTGGTTGTTTGAGTAAAATGTGCCCCATTACTACTGCATACACCAGCAGGATATTGCTGAAAGGACCCTGATAAAGCTGTCTCCTGTGAGGCTTTGACAGTCCCTGACAAATACAGAAGTGGATGCTCACAATCATCTATAGGGCAGAACACAGGATCCCCAATGTAGGAGCTAGAGAGAGTACCCAAGAGCTGTAGGGGTCTGCAACCCTATGGATGGAACAACAATATGAACTAATCAGAACCCCCAGAGCTCATGTCTCTAGCTGCATATGTATTAGAAGATGGCCTAGTTGGCCATTATTGGGGAGGAAAGGCTCTTGGTCTAACAATGTTTATAAATGCTCCAGTACAGAAAAATGCCAGGGCCAAGTAGTGGGAGTGGGTGGGTAGGGGAGCGGGGTGGGGGGAGGGAGAGGATATAGGGGACTTATGGGCTAACACTTGAAATGTAAATGAAAAAAATTCTCTAATAATAAATAAATAAATAAATAAATAAGTTAAAAAAAATGTGCCCCATAGACCCATAAAGAGTGGCACTATCAGGAGTTGTGACCTTGTTAGAGTATGTCTGGCTTCCTCAGAGGAGGTATGTCACTAGGGGGAGAGCTTTACAGTCTCAGAAGCTCAAACCAGTTCACTTTCTGCCTTCAAATCCAGGTGTAGAACTCTCATCTCTTCCAGTACCATGCTGCCTGAATGCCACCGTGCTTCTTCCTATGAGGATAATGAACTAAACTTCTGAACCTCTAAGACAACAGGCCAAGTGAATTTTATAGTGGCATGACTCATATGGACCTTTGGTACTAGCTAATCAATCATGGTGTTTCCAGGCATGAGATAAATAAGAAGCCTATTGTATTTTTGTTTGATCTGTATAAGCAGAAAAATTCTCAAACAAATGAAAGAAAGATAACAGGATCTTGGCAAAGGGGAACCTTGACTGATGAATAAATTTCCAGACTTGAGTTAGTTTGCAGTCCCAGATCCTTTGAATGAAGAGAAGACCAGGTTCCCTTGAGGAAGGACCTTAATAAAATACCTAAAAGTTTTATCTTTATCCTTTCTCTAGTCCTTCCTCAGAAGGACCTACAATCTTCCTCAGAAGGACCTACAAGGATAGCTATACATTGGGGGAAAGTTTAAAAAAAAAGTTTAAAAAAGTTTAAAAAAAGTTTAAAAAGTTTAAAAAAAAAAAACAGACTTTCTGGGGTCTACTGGATGCAGGTTCTGAATTGACACTGATCCCAGGAGATCACAAGAAACATTGTGGTCTTCCAGTTAAAGTAGGGGCTTATGAAGGTCAGGTGATTAATGGAGTTTTGGCTGAATTCTAATTCATAGTAGGTCCAATGGGTCCTGAAATAATCATGTGGTTATTTCCCTAGTCCAAGAATGTAAAATTGGGATAGATATACTGAGAAGTTGGCAGAATTACCACATTGATTCCCTAACCTGTGGAGTGAGGGCTATTATGGTTGGAAAGGCTCAATGGAAGCCTTTAGAGTTGCCTCTGCCAAGGAAAACTGAGTCAAAAACAGTATCTCATCCCTTGAGGAATTGAAGAAACTAGTGCTACCATAAAGTACTTGAAAGTTCTGTGCCTGAGTCCATAGGAAACCCAGATAAGCCCAAGAATTTCAAAGTCTGCTGCAACTTGCAAAAGAGTCTTTTATTGCTTTAACTTTGAACTCAGATCACTCGCTTCGTACTCACTGCATGAATGTTGCCAAGTGACCCTGAGTTCAGAAAACATTGGGTTTATATACGGTATAGTTAGGAATAGTGTGAAAGTTCACAGAAAAGGGGAGCAGAGGGCTATAATCATTTGCTGGAATAGTACTGAAGCGGGAGGCAGGGTTAATGGGTGTCTGTTGAGGGACTAATTTTATGGCCAGTCCTAACTGTCTGTGATTTGACCTGTTTACCTTTTTTCCATGGTCTCCCTTGAGCTTGTTATTTCTCTAAGGTCTCAAGGACAGGCACCTGGAGTTCTGCTGCTTATCAGCAGGCATGTTGGTTTTTGGAGACACAAAAGCAGGGAGGATGTCTCCTCAGAATGTCCTCATTAAGAGAGAGTTTTATGGGTAGTGCCATTCTAATGCTAGGGGAGGAGGAGGGAACCCTGGGCTGATGCAGGAGGACACAGCACAGAAACCAGCTGTCAGTGTATAGTGCTTGTCGTGGGCTGGAGGGAGGATGGGAGCTTCTGGTGTGGGGTGGAGGGGGAGAACACAGAGGGAAACTGTCTGTACACAACACTGAAGTCTCTCTAGTATCAGTAATTCGGGGGTTACAACAAAAGATGCAGTGGTGGTGCTTCCCACCACATCTCCCTTTAACTCTGTCTGGCCAGCGTGGAAGAGACATCATGGAGAATCACATGGATCATGGAGAATGACAGTTGAATATCTAAAACTAAATCAGGTAGTGATTTTATCTGGTGTACAAGATATAGTGTATGTACTTGTGCATATTAACATATCTCTTAGAACATGTTATGTAAGTATTGATCTAGCAAATGCCTTTTTCTTGGTACCTGTCTATAAGGACCACAAGAAGCAATTTGCGTTCAGTTGTCAAGGTCAACAGTTTACCTTTATAGTATTGCCTCAAAGATATATTAATTCCCCTGCCCTCTGTCATAACTTAGTTAGAAAAGATGTTGATCAGTTGTTTCTTCCACAAAATATTACATCCATGCACTATATTGATGACATGTTGAATAGACCAAGTGAGCAGCAGGTAGCAAAAACTTTGTACTCATTAGTGACACATATGAATATCATAGGATGGTGTAATGAGGCATCCCTTCCTCCATACCTCACCATGACTCCAAAAAAACCATATTCCCCATCTCTATCTTTTTATAAACACATCAATTATGATCTGGTTAAATATATAATGTGTTTGTGATTGTATGTGGGATAACTATTGTTTAGGTGTTATGATGACCTGGTTATTGTTATTTATTTATTTATTTATTTATTTATTTATTTATTTATTTATTTATTTTTACATTTTAAAATTATTATTAGAGAGTTTCTTCATTTACATTTCAAGTGTTATCCAAAAGTCCCCTATATCCTCCCCCCGCCCTGCTCCCCTACCCTCCCTCTCCCGCTACTTGGCACTGGCTTTCCCCTGTACTGGGGCCTATAAACATTGCTAGACCAAGGGCCTTTCTTCCCAAATAATGGCCAACTAGGCCATGTTCTAATACATATACAGCTAGAGACATGAGCTCTGGGGGTTCTGATTAGTTCATATTGTTGTTCCATCTATATGGTTGCAGACCCCTACGACACTTGGGTACTCTCTCTAGCTCCTACATTGGGGACTCTGTGTACTGCCCTATAGATGATTGTGAGCATCCACTTCTGCATTTGTCAGGAACTGTCAAAGCTTCCCAGGAGACAGCTATATCAGGGTCCTTTCAGCAATGTCCTGCTGGTGTATGCAGTACTGTCTGCGTTTGGTGGCTGATTATGTGATGGGCCACCCAGGTGGGGAACTCTCTGGATGGCCCATCCTTTTATTTTAGCTCCAAGCTTTGTCTCTGCACATCCTTCCATGTATATTTTAATCCCAATTCTAGGGAGGAGTGAAGTATCCACGCATTGGTCTTTCTTGATTTTCTTATGTTTTGGAACTTGTATCTTGGGTATTCTAGATTTCTGGGCTAATATCCCCTTATCAGTGAGTGCATATTAAGTTACTTCTTTTGTGATTGGCTTACCTCACTCAGGATGATATCCTCCAGATACATCCATTTACTCAAGAATTTCATAAATTCATTGTTTTTAATAGCTAAGTAGTACCCCATTGTGTAAATGTACCACATTTTCTGTATCCATTCCTCTGTTGAGGGACATCTGGGTTATTTCCAGCTTCTGGCTATTATAAATAAGGCTTCTATGAACATAGTGGAGCATGTGTCTTTGTTACCAGTTGAAATATCTTCTGGGTATATGCCCAGGAGAGGTATTGCTGGATCTTCTGGTAATACTATGTCCACTTTTCTGAGAAACCACCAAACTGATTTCCAGAGTGGTTGTACCAGCTTGCAATCCCACCAGCAATGAAGGAGTGTTCCTCTTTCTCCACATCCTCACCAGCATCCACTGTCACCTGAATTTTTTATCTTAGCCATTCTGACTGGTGTGAGGTGGAATCTCAGTGTTGTTTTGATTTGCATTTCTCTGATGATTAAGGATTTCAAACATTTTTTAAGGTGCTTCTCAGCCCTTTGGCATTCTTTAGTTGAGAATTCTTTGTTTATCTCTGTACCCCATTTTTAATGGGGTTATTTGAATTTCTGGCGTTCAGCTTCTTGAGCTCTTTGTAAATATTGGATATTAGCCTCCTATCAGATTTAGGATTGGTAAAAATTCTTTCCCAATCCATTGGTGGCCTTTTTGTTTTATTGACAGTATCTTTTGCTTTACAGAAGCTTTGCAATTTTATAAGGTCCCATTTGTCAATTTGTGATCTTACAGCACAGGCCATTGGTGTTCTGTTTAGGAATTTTATCTCTGTGCCCATATCTTCCAGGGTTTTCCCCACTTTCTCCCCTATGAATTTCAGTGTCTCTGGTTTAATGTGGAGGTCGTTGATCCACTTGGACTTGAGCTTTGTACAAGGAGAAAGGAATGGATCAATTCGCAGTCTTCTACATGTTGACCGTCAGTTGTGCCAGCTCCATTTATTGAAAATGCTTTCTTTTTTCCACTGGATAGTTTTAGCTCCCTTGTCGAAGATAAGGTGACCCAAGGTGTGTGGGTTCATTTCTGGGTCTTCAATTCTATTCCATTGGTCTACCTGTCTGTTGTTATACCAGTACCATGCAGTTTTTATCACAATTGCTCTGTTGTACAGCTTAAGGTCAGGCATGGTGATTCCACCACAGGTTCTTTTATTGTTGAGGATAGTTTTTTCTATCCTAGGTTTTTTTGTTTGTTTGTTTGTTTGTTTGTTTGTTTGTTTTTTGTTTTTGTTTTTCGAGACAGGGTTTCTCTGTACAGCCCTGGCTGTCCTGGAACTCACTTTGTAGACCAGGCTGGCCTCGAACTCAGAGATCCGCCTGCCTCTGCCTCCCGAGTGCTGTGATTAAAGGCGTATCCTAGGTTTTTTATTATTCCAGATGAATTTGCAGATTGCCCTTTCTATCTCAGTGAAGAATTGAATTGGAATTTTGATGGGGATTGCGTTGAATCTGTAGATTGCTTTTGGCAAGATAGCCAATTTTAGTATATTGATCCTGCCAATCCATGAGCATGGGAGATCTTTCCATCTTCTGAGATCTTCTTCAATTTCTTTCTTCAGAGACTTGAAGATCTTATCATACAGATCTTTCACTTCCTTAGTTAGAGTAACACCAAGGTATTTTATGTTATTTGTGACTATTGTGAAGAGTGTTGTTTCCCTAATTTCTTTCTCAGCCGGTTTATCCTTTGTGTAGAGAAAGGCCATTGATTTGTTTGAGTTAATTTTATATCCAGCTACTGCACTGAAGCTGTTTATCAGGTTTAGGAGTTCTCTGGTGGAATTTTTAGACTCACTTATATATCCTATCATATCATCTACAAATAGTGATATTTTGACTTCTTGCTTTCCAAGTTCTATCCCCTTGACCTCCTTTTGTTGTCAAATTGCTCTGGCTAGGATTTCAAGTACTATATTGAATAGGTAGGGAGAAAGTGTCATCCTTGTCCAGTCCCTGACTTTAGTGGGATTGCTTTCAGCCTCTCTCCATTTACTCTGATGTTGGCTACTGGTTTGCTGCAGATTGTGTTTATTATTTTTAGGTATGGGCCTTGAATTCCTGATCTTTCCAAGATTTGTATCATGAATTGGTGTTGGATTTTATCAAATGCTTTCTCAGCATCTAATGAGATAATCATGTGGTTTTTGTCTTTGAGTTTATTTATAAAGTGGATTACGTTGATGTGTTTCTGTAGAGAGCCGTGCCCGAGCTGGTTCTGCTGCCATTCCAAGATGGCGCCGACATCCTGTCACCACCACCAGCCTGGGACAAGCAAACAAGTTCAGTGTGCATGTGCTTGTGACAAAGCCACATAAGTCACCGCTCATCCCGGGGCGTAACTTGAGGTAATGGGCAGTCAGCCAATCCTGACGACACATGTCACACTGAGGTGTATTTAAGCCGGATCCATCTTGGGCTCACTCTCTTTTTCCGCATGATGTAATAAAGGTATGCTTGCAGAAGGATTCTGGTGGCCATGTCCATTCTTGCCAGCGAGGCGGTAATGTGGCCATTTACAGCTGGTGCAGAAATCTGGGAAATTGACCATCTCTGGCGCTGAGGAAGAGCCCCCACCCACGGGGAGAATTCAGAACTGCAAGCAGGACAAGGGTAAGCTCTGAGAGGTATGTTTGGTTTTGATTTATATCATTTACCCTCCCCCCCCAGTTGAGTAGCGTAGTGGAAGTCTTCATCATTGTCGTGGCAGTGCTCACTCTCATTAGACTGGTAAGACCATACTTAAAGGATGAGAAATGCCACCCAACGGTTAAGACAAGGCAGGGGGCGTTAGAAAAGCTACAGGACCGCATATCAGAAACAGAGCAGAAAGAGATATTAGGAGCTCAGAGAAAGGAAAGCATGCTTAAGCAAAAAGGCCTCTCCAAGGATCTTAGATCTAAGGAGATGAGAAAAAAGGGAAAGAAAACCCTTAGGAGAGATACAGAAAAGAGAGGAGAAAAGAAAACCCCCGGAGAAACCCCTTTATCCGGTAAGAGAGAACTGGAAGCTTTAAAGCTCGGTAGATCTGAGTCAGAAGAATCTAGCCCCTCCAAAGAGGAGGACTTAGAAGATGAAGCAGCCCACTTTGAGGAGGAAAAATACCATCTAGATGAACGTCAGCTACAGCAGAATCGTAAACAAAAGGAGGCGTGAGATAGGAACCATGTGGTTCCTCGGCCTATGACAAATGCTGCTTACGGAATTCTTAGGAGAATTAAGGTAATTGGATCCGGGAATGGATCAGGAGAGAAGAGAGGAGGGTGAATTTTTGTAAGAGGATCCCTGGGGCACCTGGGTGAATTCTCTCTCTCTGGAACTCAGAGAAGTTTTTTCTTTATATGTACGATGCATCGTTTGTCTACATTTGTGTTTCATGTTTTGTCTGGATGATTGGCTGTTTTGTGTTTTGTGTCGAAAAAAGAAAAATGGTTACAAAATCGTGTCTATTGGTCTCTGACTTCTTAATTTTAGTATGAGCCTCCACAGAGGTTGAGAAAGACAGGCAGGTTTGCCCAGGATCTGGCGGGGCCACGTGGTTTTGGGCATTGCCTGGAGAAAGGTGTGGTAATATAGATTGTTAACTTCTTAGCCCCAGTGATGGGAGGCTAAGAGTGTTTTTTCCTGAAGGAAGATGTCTGCCTAGGCTTAGAGCAGCCTTAAACAGCAGCACGTGGCAAGAGCGGTGCAGAAAGCTAGGCCACCAGGATATTTAATAATGTTTTAATAGTGCTAAGGTCATTTCAAGCATGGGATATGAACAAGTCCGGAAAGGGTCTCAGAAATTTTTCTAATTGATACAATGTTTTATTTTAAAGGGTAGACTTTTGGAAATAGGATCTAAGTTAAACATTAAAATGTGCATGTGTTGGACGTCACGCCTGCAATGCCTGCAGTCGTCATTATAAGATGGCGCACATATCCGCTTGCCCGTTGGTCGGTCGTTAACAGGTTCTGCAACTGTGCTTGGGAAATTCCCGGTTGCATAACCCATGAGGTAATCTGGCCTGATCCAGCCACTGCCAATGAGTGATTGCCACGTCCTAGGCGGTAGCCGAACCCTATATAAGCACGGGCCCTGTGCAGCTCGGGGTCCTTCCATTCTTCCCCTTGTAAGCTGATGGTCTCACTCTCAAGACGCATTAAAGCTTTGCTGCAGAAGGATCCGTTGTGTGCTGCGTTGTTCCTGCTGGCGGGAGGTAGCACAGGACATCTGGTGCTCGAAACCCCGGGAGGCCTTGTCATCGCCAGCACCACGGAGGACCCCTCATTGAAGGTGGATTCAGAACTGCAGGTTAGTTCAGAGAGGTATGTCTTTTCCTGTCATTGAAATTTTGGGGATTGCTTTTGCCGTCTTGTCCGCGATCGCCCTTGCCTTGTGGATTTATGCGCATGTTGTTGCCTTTTCCGCGCCTTAAGACCCGCTTGCGGTAAGTCAGAAGTAGATAAGCCGCGCGCTGTTTTACTTTTGGTTCTGCTCGTTACAAGTCGGACGCAGATAAGCCGCTTACGGGCCTTGGCTGACACAAGTCGGACGTAGATAAGCCGCTGTCCCCATGGGATCTTCTCATTCCCTGTTTGCCACTCTTGACTCCCTTTTGAAGGAGCGTGATATCAGGGTCGGCCATCGCACCCTGAAAAATTTTATGAAGGAGACAGATCGCGTGGCACCGTGGTTCGCGGTATCCGGAACCTTTACTCTCCCCTCTTGGAATAAACTGGGGAAAGATTTGATGCGGGCTCAGGAAAACAACGACCTGCGACAGGGCACGTTGGCAATCTGGAAATTGATAAAAAATTGTTTACAGGATGAGAGGTGTCAACCTGCGGTAAAATCCAGTCAAATTACCCTTGAAAATGTACAGGATAGCATGTCAGAAACTGAACGTAGTGAGAGGATGGATGCATGCAGAAAACAGAGCTCTGGTAAATTCTCTAAGCATAAAAAGGACCCCCCGGGAAAAGGGGGAGATTCAAGTAAGACAATACC
>LR753339.1:1310506-1359715 GCA_902729485.2 Mus minutoides | reverse complement strand
CAGCCACTGCCAATGAGTGATTGCCACGTCCTAGGCGGTAGCCGAACCCTATATAAGCACGGGCCCTGTGCAGCTCGGGGTCCTTCCATTCTTCCCCTTGTAAGCTGATGGTCTCACTCTCAAGACGCATTAAAGCTTTGCTGCAGAAGGATCCGTTGTGTGCCGCGTCGTTCCTGCTGGCGGGAGGTAGCGCGGGACATGCATGGTCATGCATTCATAAAAATGTAGCAAAATCCTATATTCTAGGAGATAAGAGATTAAGGGAGTGGGACCTTGGGGCAAGATCCTACCCAGCTAAATTTAGATCCAGGCATGGTGGTACACACCTTTAATCCCATGAGACAGGCATGCTGATCTCTGTTCAAGGTCAATCTACAGAGCAAGAACGAGGATAGCAGAGCTTAGGCAGTGAAGGATTTAGAAAACATAAACCCAGTGATAATGTAATAGTACAAGGGGATCATGTTCTAGTTCCTGTAAATAGCAGAACTCGGCAGCTTCAGCCATGTGGCTCTGGCTCTAGAGTTAAGAATGGAAGGAACCACTGGGATAATTGATGCTGGTTAGCTGGAGCTAAGACATAAGCAATGATTAAGAAGAGACCAGCATCACTGAGTTGAAATCTGGGAGTTGTTTTCTGGGAGCACAGAGATGCTGTGTTCCAGAGATAGCCAAGGTTGTACCTCGTGCTACAGCTGGACTTGGTAATGTGTAAGAATTCTTACCTGTGCCTCATGTTGGAATTAACCCTCGAGGAATCCTGCCAATACAAATTTGGCAAATGGATGTTACTCACATCCCATCCTTTGGCAAATTGCAATATTTACATGTTTCTATTGATACTTGTTCTGGAATTATATTTGCCTCTCCATTAACTGGAGAAAAGGCAGCACATGTTATTCAGCATTGCCTTGAGGCATGGAGTGCTTGGGGAAAACCCAAAATTCTTAAAACTGACAATGGACCAGCTTACACTTCTTAGAAGTTTGGACAATTCTGTCGCCAAATGGAGGTGACCCATCTAACGGGTCTGCCATACAATCCTCAAGGACAAGGCATTATAGAACGGGCCCATTGCACTCTTAAATCTTATTTAATGAAACAAAAAGGGGGAGTCGAGGAGGCTCTACCCTCAGTGCCATGGGCAACCATTTCTATGGCTCTCTTTACACTTAATTTTTAAAATCTTGACAGTCAAGGCCTAAGGCAGCCGACCATCATTGTCTAGAGCCTGACAGGCCAAAAGAGATGGTGAAATGGAAAGATGTCTTGACTGGTCAATGGAAAGGCCCGGATCCTATCTTGATAAGATCCAGGGGAGCTGTTTGTGTTTTCCCACAGGAAGAAGACAATCCATTTTGGTTGCCAGAATGACTGACATGAAGAATCTTGGTACGTGAAGTTGATTCCCAGATGGACCTCCCAACGACCAGTTCTGCTCATTCTGCTGAATCTCCGGATGAAGCTGGCTTCTGTCAGACTATCTTGGAGGGAGTTGGTCATTGAGGGTGGAGCAACTCTCCAGAAGGCTTCTCTTGCAGATTGGGCGACTCAATCGGACTCAGCTGAAACCCATTGCCTTTGGGGACTTCTCTTCCTGGATATCCTTAGCCTTTTCTTTCTTTAAGGAGTGGGTGAGAGTTGCCTTATTCGGCATTAACCTCAGCTGTGGTGTTGTGCTTCTGTTTTGGGTGGTTTGCAAGCTCAGAACCCAACAAAAACGTGACAAAGTGGTGATTGCTCAAGCGCTTGCAGCACTAGAACAAGGAGCCTCTCCCGATATGTGGCTCAGTATGTTAAAATCATAGAACAAGGAGCCTCTCCCGATATGTGGCTCAGCATGTTAAAATCATAAAGGTTAAAAATTGGTACTCGCCCTAGAGTAATTTTGCAGAGAAGTTGTTGCCTGGTCATTTCATGAATGTGCACACTAGACCAACCTAAGACAGGGACCTAGTGGTGAGAAGTTTTCCCAGTGAAGGGGAAAGGCTAGTGATGACACATCGTGGTGGCACCCTTTATCCTTTTCAGCCCTTGCACCCAGAGGACTTGATCCATTGCACCTGGTAGGGTGAAAAGATGCCATAAAAATTGAGCCCATGATCACTGACACTTCGGGCAAAAGGGTATTGGCTTGATCGGGTTTAAACTCCATATCCTGGCAACAACTATGTACTGCTCGTCTCTAGGCCAGACCTTTAAATAAAATAGAAAGGGGGAGATGTAGAGAGCCGCGCCCGAGCTAGTTCTGCCGCCATTCCAAGATGGCACCGACATCCTGTCACCACCCCTAGCCTGGGACAAGCAAACAAGTTCAGTGTGCATGTGCTTATGACAAAGCCACGTAAGTCACCACCCATCCCGGGGCGTAACTTGAGGTAATGGGCAGTCAGCCAATCCTGACGACACATGTCACACTGAAGTGTATTTAAGTGGGACCCATCTTGGGCTCACCCTCTTTCTCCGCATGATGTACTAAAGGTATGCTTGCAGAAGGATTCTGGTGGCCATGTCCGTTCTTGCCAGCGAGGCGGTAATGTGGCCATTTACATGTTTCCGTATATTAAACCATCCTTGCATTCCTGGGATGAAGCCTACTTGTTCATGATGGATGATTGTTTTGATTTGTTCTTTGATTCAGTTAGTGAGAATTTTATTGTGTATTTTTGCATCAATACTCCTAAGGGAAATTGTCCTGAAGTTTTCTATCTTTGTTGGGTCTTTATGTGGTTTGGGTATCAGAGTAATTGTGGCTTCATAGAATGAATTGGGTAGAGTACCTTCAGTTTCTATTTTGTTGAATAGTTTGAGAAGAAATTGAATTAGGCCTTCTTTGAAGGTCTGATAGAAATCTGCACTAAACCCATCTGGTTCGGGGCTTTTTTTGGTTGGGAGATTATTAATGACTGCTTCTATTTCTTTAGGGGTTATAGGACAGTTTAGGTAATTAATCTGTTCCTGATTCAAATTTGGTACTTGGTATCTGTCTAGAAATTTGTCCATTTCATCCAGGTTTTCCAGTTTGGTTGAATATAGCCTTTTGTAGAGGGATCTGATGGTGTTTTGTGGAGAGTCTCAGCCTTACTGGTATGGACTGCTCCTAATTTGGCATAAGGCTATGTCAGCAGTGGCATGATCTGACTCTTGACTTTACCTAGCATATGAGCAGGAGCCATGTGGCATCCTGCTATAGGCCAGGACAGGGTTTATATGGCCGCTCCCAGTGGGGTTGGGAGCAATTTTGCCATTTTTCCACAAGCTGTAACTTCATCAAGTATCCTGAGTAAACTGCCTCAAGAAGGAACCTGGTTGTCCTGTGTCTAATTCCTGCTGGTCGGGGTAGGCGCAGAATAAGTGGAGGTCTGTACATGGTTTCAGAACTCATGACAGTACAGAGTGAGCGCTTGGTAAGTACCCGGTAAGTAGGGCAGTTAAGCTCCTGGATAGGGACAAAATTTAGGCCCACGGTAAAATGGCTTCATTTAGTTCCACGGTAAAGTGGCTTCATTTAGGTTTGTGGTAAAGTGGCAACATTAAGGCCTACAGCTCAGCGGCAAGAACGGAGGGCAATTCACAGGCCTACCCGGTTCATGGAGATCTTAAGCAGCTGCTAAAAACGACTGTGATAAAGCTGACAGATCGTATTTTAAACACTTTCCTTCAGGAAGTAGACACTGCAGTCCCCTGGTTTTCAGAATCGTGGAATTTGACTCTCGCATGTTGGGATAAACTAGGCAAGGATTTAGATGTTGCCTGGGACCAAGGTAATCTGAGAGAAGGAGTTAGGGGTGTGTGGACGCTCATCCGTGGGTGCCTAGAGAGCAAAAGCTGCAGAAACGTGGTACAAGATGCAGAAGCAGTGTTGGAAAACTTGAAGGAGAGTCAATCAGAACACTCTCAAGAGGGCAGGAATAAGATTCAAAAGAGGAAGAAAATGGGTATATACCCGAGTTTGAGTGGGTTTAGTAGCTCATCAGATTCGGATGAGGAAGATGAGATAGAGAAGCTTGAAAAAGACTTGGAGAAAATTCTTGCCAAAATGGAGTCAGTTAGTTTAGGGAAGAGGAAGAAGAAAGAGAGGCTGAAGAGACAGGAACAAGGAAATAGTTCAAATTGCCTGCCATGGACAGATGGGGCCGTGTGCTGTCCACCGCCTAATGCTGAAGCAATGCCATCTTCAAAATCTGTAGGGTGTTGCTCCTTTTTTCCAGAGACCTGGTGGGAGGCCTCTCTAACATCTCCCGTGATGGAGAATGAGAATCAGCAGAGATGGCATGTACCTTTGGAGTTTAAACAATTGAAAGATTTAGTTGAGTAAGTACAGACCTATGGGATTAATGCCTCTTTTACTGAAGCACAATTGGATAGATTAGGAAAGATAGCCATGACACCTCTAGACTGGATGGATACTGTAAAGGCATGCATGACCATGGGGCAATATTTGGACTGGAAATCTCTTTTCTTTGACTATGTTCAATAGCAGGCCCATACTAGTGCTAATAACAATTCGTCTGCTTGGTCATTTGACATGCTGACATGGCAAGGTCAATGGGCAAATAATCAAACAGTATATCCATTAGAGGTGTATACTCAAATTAATAATCTAGTGATTAAGGCTCAGAAAGTATTGCCTAATAAAGGTCAAGTGACAGGAAATCTTACCAAAGTTATCCAAGGACCAACAGAGCCTTTTTCAGATTTTGTAGCTAGGATAATGGAAGCGGCAAGCAGGGTTTTTGGAGACACAGAGACAGCTATGCCTTTTGTGCAACAGTTGATTTATGAGCAGTGCACTAAGGAGTGCCAGAATGCCATTACACCATGGAAAGGAAAGGGTTTAGAAGCATGGATGAAGGCATGTCGGGAATTAGGTGGGCCTCATACCAATGCAGGACTAGCAGTGGCTGTAATGCAGCTTACTAAAAGAAAAGGGAGTACTCCTGCTGGCGCATGCTTCAACCTTAGACACCAAGGACACCCAAAAGTGTAATGTCCTGAAAGGGGCGGAGGGAGAAGGATAGGAAGTGACCACTGTCCTTTCTTCCCAAGGCAGCCAGGGCGGTGCCCCAGATGTAGAAAAGGAAATTACTGGGTCAATGAGTGTCGCTCAGTCAGGGATATTGATGGGCAACACGTATAACTCAGGCAGCAGGGGCTGCACGTCCAAAAAATGTGCAGCAGGGCCCATGACCCCAGAGCCCTCGAATATATGGGGCAGTGGATAATCAGAACCCACCGCTGCTGCATCTGTGCCCTCAGTCCCCAGGAGAGCCACTCTGGGTTCGGCAGGATTGTACCTCTGCTGCACCTCCAGAATCGTATTAACAGCTCAAATGGGGGTGCAGCCCTTGGGGACTGATTTTAAGGGACTCCTCATGCCGGATACCGTGGGACTCTTAATAGGGTGCTCTTCCTCTGCTCTTAAAGGGCTAACTATACACCCAGGAATTATTGACTCAGACTACACAGGAGAGGTAAAAATTCTTGCCTCATCCCCTCGAGGGATTGTGGCAATCTCCCTGGGAGACAGGATTGCACAAATTGTGTTGCTGCCCAGTTTGCATAACATATTTGCCTCTAAGGATCAGAAAAGGGGTAATCATGGGCTTGGTTCTTCCAGCACAGATTCGGTGTTTCTATCTTTAGATTTAGATCAACGCCCCACCATAAAGCTTGAGGTGGATGGCAAACAATTGCTAGACCTTCTGGATACCGGGGCAGACAAAAACATCATTGCCTTAAAAGATTGGCCAAAAGGCTGGCCTGTACAGACTTCTTCCCAAACCCTGCAAGGTCTTGGCTATGCCTAGTCTCCTGATATGAGTGCTAGAATGCTTTCATGGAAAGATCAAGAAGGGCACTCCGGGACTTTTCAACCTTATGTCCTGGAGTTGCTGGTAAGTTTGTGGGGTAGAGATATTTTAAAGGCTATGAAGATGAAATTGACTAATGAAGTAAATTATTCTGAATAGGCAGCTATTATGATGAGAAACATGGGATGGCATCCCTCCCATGGGCTAGGTAGGACTTTACAAGGTAGAAGGAGTCCCATACAACCACAACCTTAAAATTCTAGACAGGGATTGGGTTTTTCTTAGTGGCCGCTGGAGAGAACATACCCATTACATGGAAGACAGAGGACCCAGTGTGGGTTTAACAGTGGCCACTATCCTCTGAAAAATTGGAAGCAACAAAGCAATTAGTACAAGAGCAAGTAGAGTTAGGTCATATTAAGCCCTCTGTTTCTCCTTGGAATACGCCTATATTTGTAATTAAGAAAAAAATCAGGAAAGTGGAGACTTTTACATGATCTGTGCACCATAAATCAGCAAATGCAGATCATGGGGCCAATACAGAAAGGATTACCTCTTCTGTCATCTTTACCAGATTCTTGGCCTATTATAGTGATAGACATTAAAGATTGCTTTTTCTCCATTCCCTTATGTACTAAAGACAGTGAGAGGTTTGCATTCACTTTGCCCTCTTGCAATCATGAAGAACCAGATCAGCATTTTGAATGGGTGGCTTTACCCCAAGGTATGGCCAATAGTCCTACCAAGTATCAACTTTATGTTGGGGTTGCCTTTGAACCAATTAGGAAGAAATTTCCTCAGCTGAGGTGTGTTCATTACATGGATGACATCGTACTTGCTTCTAAGACAGTGGAGTGCCTTGAAGGTGCTTATACAGAGCTTTGCAAGCTGTTGGAAAAGAAAGGACTGTTTGTAGCCCTGAGAAGGTGCAAAAGGGACATGTTGTGGATTATTTAGGGGCAAAAATAGGGATGACACAAATTATACCGCAAAAGGTAGAATTTAGAAAAGATAATTTGAAAACATTAAATGACTTTCAAAAATTGTTAGGGGATATCAATTGGGTATGGTATTATTTGAAGATGCCAAATTATGAGTTAAAACCCTTATATAATATTCTAATGGGTGATTCAGCCCTTGATTCCCTTCGGCAGCTAACATTGGAGGGGAGGACAATATTGCACAAGGTAGAGGAGAGGTTACAATCAGCATTTTTGCAACAACGGCAAGAAGGAAAACCTATAATTTTGTGTATCCTTGCCACTTATGGACAGCCTACTGGGATTTTATGGCAGGAAGGACCATTGTTGTGGATTTACCCCAAAATATCTGCTGGAAAATCTATTGAGCATTATCCCTCGGCTGTCACTGCACTGGTGCTTATAGGAAGGAGTTCAGCAGTGCCTGCAGCATTTTGGCTGCCCACCTGCCACTGTAGTGGTTCCCTACTCCAAACAGCAGGTGAAGGTGTTGGCTGGCACCGTAGATGATTGGGCAATTTTACAATGCAGCTTTGATGGAGATATTGATAATCATTATCCTAAACATCCATTAATCTCCCTATTTAAAGAACATCCTGTAGTATTTCCTAAAATTACCTCAGGTCCACCTATACATGGAGCTCCTAATATATTTACTGATGGTTCCAAAACAGGATGTGGTGCTTATATATGATAGGCACAGAAGAACCAGTATTGTGCCAATTTCAGCCTGGTTCTCCTCAAATTGTGGAGTTGCAAATTGTGTTAGAGGTGTTTTAAAAATGTTGCTTTGCTTTTAATCTTATATCTGACTCTAATTATGTGGTTAATGCAGTAAAGATTTTGGAAAGAGCAGGTCCTGTAAAATTTAGCAGCCCAGTGTGTACCATTTTATTAGAATTACAGAATTTGATTTGGAAATGGTCTCAAAAATTTTATGTTCAGCATATTAAAGCTCATATTGCGTTGCCTGGGCCACTAAGGGAAAGTAATGATACAGTGGACCAAGATGGAATGCATCTTTTTTAGTGCCAATATAGAGCAGGCTAGGAAATTCCATCAGTCTTTTCATGTCAATGCTAAAAACTTACAACAAAAATTTTGGCTCTCATGGGCTGATGCTAGACAAATTATCTTGGATTGTCCTCAGTGTGTGGTACACCTGCATCCACTGCATTTGGGTGTAAATCCCAAAGGATTGCTGCCACTTAAGATCTGGCAAATGGACATAACTCACATTTTGGAGTTTGGAACTCTAAAAGTATGTACATGTTTTAATTGATACTTGCTCAGGAATCATACATGCCACCCCTTTGGCTAGTGAGAAGGCTTGCAATGTCATTGGACATTGCTTGGAAGCCTGGCCCACCTGGGGTAAGCGACAGCAATTGAAAACTGACAATGGACCTGCTTATACAGTGCACTCTTTTGAGTCCTTTTGTAAACAAATGAATGTTACCTGCAGTCATGGGTTGCCTTATAACCCACAAAAACAGGGCATCATAGAAAGAGTCCATCGTACATTAAAAGAGTGCTTACAAAAACAAAAGGGGAGAATAGGCCAAGGCCGCATCCCCAAAGAAAGAATATCCTTAGCACTATTTACTTTAAAAATTTTGAATTTGGATGTACATGGTCAATCAGCGGCTGACAGGCAGAGTGCGGGGTGTGCACCACTTCCAGAACGAGTTAAATGGAAAGATATCATGATGGGTCTGTAGTGAGGACCTGATCCCACAGGACCAACAAGATCCGGTGTGGGTGCCCGAACGGCTGGTGAGGAAGGTGAAGAATGAAGACGGCCCTGGTGACCCTGATCAGATTGTTGAGCTTGAGGAGTCTGCAACTAATCACTGTGGAACAGAGATGGGGGATCCTATCCCTATGGCTGATGCTATCAACTAGTGAGGCCATTCAATTGTGGGTCGTAGCTAGAACTTGGCCCATACCAATGCCAGCACACAGTAATTTGTTGGTGCTACCCACTTTCTTTTCTACTTCTTGCACTCAAGGGTTGCCATGTATTATTCCTAATAATGATCCTCCTCAAGTATATTTTGCTACCAATTTTACCCTTAATGGTACCCTTTGTTTTTCCTTGAAGTCCAGAAAGGTTCCTCATATAATGGCTAAAACGGACCCCATTGGGAAAAACTTAGTTTCTCAAATTGTCACTCTGAATGGCACCAGACTTGACCCAATTTCTCTAGAGGGCTTTCCAACTTGTGTCATTAATGCCTTCTCCTTCTTTAAGGAGTGGGCAGGTATGTTAGCTTGGGGAGCAGTAGTCCTTGTAGGTTGTATATTTTGTTTGTGGCTTTTGTGTCGATTAAAGCGAGAACATGCATGCCACAAAGCCGTAGTGTATCAGGCTTTGGCAGTCATTGAAGATGGTACCTCCCCTGGAGTTTGGTTGGCATCCTTGAAGGACTAGAAGGTTGCCAGCAAGATTGCTTAACCCTTTGCTTTAGTTTATTACAGAAAAGGTGATTATTCCTGGCTTTGAAGAATTGCAGCAGGACCCCAGGTTTGCCATCATTGAGATGATTTCTGTTCGAAGGGACGCATCCATGACCAAGAAGCTGACGGCACAGTGTCTTCGAACAGTGTTCCATCTGGGGAATGGGCGGGCATAGGAGTCTTAGCCTTAGGCCTGGTCCTGGTCTCTGTTGGTTACCTGTGGTGTCTCTGCAAAATAATGTGGGTTCACGAGAGAGAATTTGTCATGTTGACTAATGCCATTATTGCCTTTGAGATCAGTCACCCCCCACCCAAGTTTGTCTCACTGCTATTAAGCAATAATGTCGGTCTTGTTTGAGTGTGCCTTTCTCCTATCAGCTATGAATGCTGGGGTCCCAACAGTTAGGGTTCAGGCAGGCTATTGCCTAAGACAGGGACCATGCCGACAGGGGATACCAGCTTACCCTGGGCCTTAGTAGGCTTGTGCTGTGTGAGTACTCAGTGACGGGCTTGATGGCCTGACCTAGAAATGATCTGACACGAAGCATATTTCTTGCTGGAGAGCTGGTTGCCACTTGTTCATATAAAATAAAAAAGGGGGAGCTGTGGAGTGCCTCAGCCTTACTGGCACGGACAGCTCCTAATTTGGGCTGTGGAGAGCCTTGCTGCCTTGCCTTAAAGATGGTGATGATCGCTTCAGCCTTAATGACGTGGACAGCTCCTAATATGGCATAAGGCTATGTCAGCAGTGGCATGATCTGATGCCCGACTTTACCTAGCTTATGAGCAGGAGCCATGTGGCATCCTGCTATAGGCCAGGATAGGGTTTATATGGCTGCTCCCAGTGGGGTTGGCAGCCATTTTGCTGTTTTTCCACAAGCTGTAACTTCATCAAGTATCCTGAGTAAACTGCCTCGAGAAGGAACCTGGTTGTCCTGTGTCTAATTCCTGCTGGTCAGGGTAGTCACAGAACAGTGTTTTGGATTTCCTTAGGATCTGTTGTTATGTCTCCCTTTTCATTTCTGATTTTGTTAATTAGGATGCTGTCCCTGTGCCCTCTAGTAAGTCTGGCTAAGGGTTTATCTATCTTGTTGATTTTCTAAAAGAACCTGGTTTGGTTGATTCTTTGAACAGTTCTTTTTGTTTCCACTTAGTTGATTTTGCCACTGAGTTTGACTATTTCCTGCCATCTAGTCCTCTTGGGTAAATTTGCTTCCATTTGTTCTAAAGCTTTTAGTTGAACTGTCAAACGTCTAGTGTATGCTCTTTCAAGTTTCTTTTTGGAGGCACTCAGAGCTATGAGTTTTCCTCTTAGGAATGTTTTCATTGTGTCCCATAAGTTTGGGTATGTTGTGGCTTCATTTTCATTAAACTCTAAAAAGTCTTTAATTTCTTTCCTTATTTCTTCCTTGACCAAGGTATCATTGAGTAGAGTGTTGTTCAGTTTCCATGTGAATGTTGGCTTTCTGTCATTTATATTGTTATTGAAGATCAGCTTTAGTCCATGGTGATCTGATAGGATGCATGGGGTTATTTCAATATTTTTGTATCTGTTGAGGCCTGTTTTGTGACCTATTATATGGTCAGTTTTGGCAAATGTACCATGAGGTGCTGAGAAGAAGGTCTATCCTTTTGTTTTAGGATGAAATATTCTGTAGATATATGTTGAATCCATTTGTTTCATAACTTCTGTTAGTTTCACTGTGTCTCTGTTTAATTTCTGTTTTCAGGATCTTTCCATTAATGAGAGTGGGGTTTTGAAGTCTCCTACTATTATTGTGTGAGGTGTGATGTGTGCTTTGAGATTTACTAAAGTTTCTTTAATGAATGTGGCTGCCCTTGCATTTGGAGCATAGATATTCAGAATTGAGTGTTCCTCTTGGAAGATTTTACGTTTGATGAGTATGAAGTGCTCCTCCTTGTCTTTTTTGGTAACTTTGGGTTGAAAGTCATTTTTTTTTTTTTTGATATTAGAATGGCTACTCCAGATTGTTTCTTCAGACTGTTTGCTTGGAAAATTGTTTTCCAGCCTTTCACTCTGAGGTAGTGTCTGTCTTTTTTCCTGAGGTGTGTTTCCTGTAAGCAGCAAAATGTTGGGTCCTGTTTTTGTAGCCAGTCTGGTATTCTATGTCTTTTAATTAGGGAATTGAGTCCATTGATATTAAGAGATGTTAAGGAAAAGTAATTGTTGCTTCCTGTCATTTTTGTTGTTAGAGTTTGGATTCTGTTCTTGTGGCTGTCTTCTTCTAGGTTTGTTGAGGATTACTTTCTTACTTTTTCTAGGGTGGTGTAGTTTCCATCCTTGTGTTGGTGCTTTCCCGTTATTGTCCTTTGAAGGCTGGATTTGTGGAAAGACATTGTGTGAATTTTATTTTGTCATGGACTACTCTGGTTTCTCTATATATGGTCATTGAGAGTTTTGCTGGGTACAGTAACCTGGGCTGGCATTTGTGTTCTCTGAGTGTCTATATAACATCTGACCAGGATTTTCTGGCTTTAGTAGTTTCTGGTGAGAAGTCTTGAGTAATTCTAATAGGCCTGCCTTTATATGTTACTTGACTTTTTCCCTTACTGCATTTAATATTCTGTCTTTATTTAGTGCATCTGTTGTTCTTATTATTAGGTGTCGTGAGGAATTTCTTTTCTGGTCCAGTGTATTTGGAGTTCTGTAGGCTTCTTGTATGTACATGGGCTTCTCTCTCTTTAGGTATGGGACGTTTTCTTCTATAATTTTGTTGAAGATATTTTCTGGCCCTTTAAGTTGAAAATCTTCATTCTCATCTACTTCTATTATCTATAGGTTTGGTCTTCTCATTGTGTCCTGGATTTTCTGCATGTTTTGAGTTCGGATCTCTTTGCATTGTCTTTGATTGTTGTGCCCATGATCCCAATGGTATCTTCTGTACCTAAGATTCTCTCTTCCATTTCTTGTATTCTGTTGTTGACGCTCGTATCTATGGTTCCTGTTTTCTTTCCTATTGTTTCTATCTCTAGAGTTATCTCCTTTTGGGTTTTCCTTATTGTTTCTACTTCCATTTTTAGATCCTGGGTGGTTTTGTTCAATTTCATCACCACTTTGTTATTGTTTTCCTGTAACTCTCTAAGGGATTTTTGTGTTTCCTCTTTAAATGCTTCTAGTTGTTTACCTGTGTTTTCCTGTGTTTCCTTCTTAAAGTCCTCCATCATCATCATCATGAGAAGTGACCTTATATCAATGTCTTGCTTTTCTGGTGTGATGGTGTACACAGGACTTGCCATGGTGGGAGAGTTTTGTTCTGATGATGCCAAGTAACTCTCGTTTCTGTTGCTTCTGTTCTTATGATTGCTTCCTGCCATCTGATTATCTCAAATGTTTAATCTCCTCAATATACCTGATTGTAGCCTGTCCTTCTTATAATCCCAATTGATTCTAGACTCCTCAGAGTCCAGCTTTCACTGTGCTCCTTTGATTGTAAGCTCTGTGAATCTGAGATTCTGGGTGTGTCTGAGTTCTTGGCAGTCAAGTTCCACTGAGATCCTAAAATACTGGTGTGACCTAGCTCCTGTTATCCTGGGATACTGTTGTCCTAAGATCCTGGGCATGTTACAGTGCCTGGGAGTGGTGTCTCCTTTGAGGAGCGTGGAGCTTTCTGGTCAGTGGTCCCAAGAATGCTTGGAGAGTCCTCTAGGGACTGTGGGGGTGTCCGCCAATTTTGCGCCCAAGGTGACCCAGTGCTGGTGCTGATCAGAAGGAACTTGTGCCCCTGGTCTCGCCGATTTTCTGCTTCCTTAATGCTTTCTCAGATCCCAAGTGATTGGATTGAAACAGAAGTTGTGTTCCACTCACCAGTGGATCTAAGATCGTGTAGAGAGTCCTCTAGGGACTGTGGGAGTGTCCGCCGACTCCGTGCACAAGGTTGGTACAGATGTTTATAAATTTCAGGGTTAAGAGCTCTGTAGGATTCTGGATCCGTGTCACAGCCAGCTCCAGAGTTTGGTCTGAGGCCCTGATCGATCAGTCTTGGGGTGAAGGCTCAATAGGCCATTCCTATATACCTGAGTTTGCTATTCATGTGGTTTGTGAGGCAACTCCTGCACCCCAACAGTATAGCATTATAAATGTGAGATCCAATATCAGTTGTATTTATAATCTGTTCATCTATTGGTGTCGATCTTGGTTATAAAGATCTAATTACCAGTTTTAATGCCAAATTAGTATTTTCAAAAGGCAAAGATTCAATTACTAGTTTCCTGACTTTTGAATCTGATACTATTGTATCTATAGCTGAAGTCAATCTTTGCAAAAAAATTAGTGAAGGCTTCTATTGGGCTTTGTATATTTTTAGTAAATGATGCAGACCTCTTTTGTGATTCTTCAACCTTATCCCAAGTATTTAAATCTGCTAAATGACATATTGCCAAGGTAGGATTATGAAATTCAACCTGCCTTTGTAATTCATCATAGCAACCTTCATGTACTAACTGCCCTAGGAAATATAACAACTTTAGGCCTATTTTGTTGTTGTTTGGCCATAGCTTCCTCTTTTAACCATGTTTGCCATTGTAACTGAGGATCAGCTTCCAAATTTGCTGTCACCAAAACTTTTCAATCTTTGGGGAGAATTCTGTTCTACATTGCCTATGAATTTAATATCTGGTTCACATAGGGTGAAAGCATGCCATATGAAATGATCATGTCCTTACATCTCTTCAAATCTAATATGTTTATAGGAATTCATTTAAATACTACCTAACCTTGCGGTTGCCTATCATTGTCTCATAGTTCACATATAGTAACTAGATAAACTAAGGTTGGTTTTCTTTCTATTCTTTTCTTTTGTTATTTATTTATTTTACTACACATTTTCTTTATTTACATTTCACATGTCATCCCCTTTCCTAGCTTCCCCTCTGAAAATCCCCTATCCTCCTCCCCCTCCCCCTTCTCCCTAACCCACCTACTACCATTTGTGGCCCTGGCATTTCCCTATATTGGGGCATAGAACTTTCACAGAACCTAGGGCCTCTCTTCCCATTGATGACTGACTAGGCCATCCTCTACTACATATGCAGCTAGAGCTACCAGTCTCACCACGTGTTTTCATTGATTGGTGATTTAGTCCCAGGGAGCTCTGGGGATACTGGTTAGTTAATATTGATGTTCCTCCTTTGGGGCTGCAAATCCCTTCAGCTCCTTGAGTACTTTTTCTAACTCTTTCATTCTTGTGCTCTGTCCAATGGATGACTGTGAGCATCCACTTCTGTATTTGCCAGGCAATGGCAGATCCTCTCAGGAGACAGCTATATCAGGCTCCTGTCAGCAAGACCATGTTGGCATCTGTCATAGTGTCTGGGTTTAGTGCTTGTTTATGGGAGGTATCCCCAGGTGGGGCAGTCTCTGGATGGTCATTCCTTCAGTCTCTGCTTTGAACTTTGCCCTCTTATTCCTTACATGGATATTTTGTTCCCCCTTCTAAGAAGGATTGTGAGCTTCTGGGCTAATATGCACTTATCAGTGAGTGTATATCATGTGTTTTCTTTTGTGACTGGGTTACCTCACTTAGGGTGATACCTCCAGATACATCCATTTGTCTAAGAATTTCATTAATTCACTGTTTTTAATAGCTGAGTAGTACTCCACTGTGTAAATGTACCATATTTTCTGTATCCATTCTTCTGTTGAGTAACATGCGGGTTCTTTCCAGCTTCTGGCTATTATAAATATGGCTGCTATGAACATCTTGGAGCATGTGCCCTTATTACAAGTTGGAGCATCTTCTGGGTATATGCCCAGGAGTGGTACTGCTGGATATTTTGGTAGAACTATGTCCAATTTTTTTGAGGAACTGTCAAATTGATTTCCAGAGTGGTTGTCCCAGCTTGCAATTCCACCAGCAATGGAATAGTGGTCCTCTTTCTTCACATCATTGCCAACATCTTATGTCACTTGAGTTTTTGATCTTAACCAATCTGACTGGTGTGAGGTGGAATCTCAGGGTTGTTTTGTAGAGAGCTGCTGTGAGCTATGACAGCATTAATGGCGCTGACATCCTGCACTCTCCCAAGTTATCTTTGGAATGTTCTTTGTGCTGTGAGAAAAGCGCGCCAAGTCACAAGCCCATTCCTGGGGCATCTTGGGTTTATGGGCAAGCAGCCAATCTAATGTGAATATGCTGCCTTAGGGTCTATAAAAGCTGGGCCTTTCTGGGGCTCAGCGTCTTCCTACTCATGAAGTAATAAAAGTTTGCTGCAGAGGAACCTGTATGTAAGTGTCCATGTGAATTCTTGCCGGCGAGGTATTAATGCGGGACACAGCTGGTGGCTGAAATTTGGGATGCAGGAGGATCATCGGCAAAGAGGGGACTATCCCTTTTTTTGGGAGACAGGACTCAGAACTGCAGCGGGACCTATGTAAGTTTCTGAGAGATACGTATTATCCTTTTTCTTTTTTCGGGGCGGACTTGCTACCTCTGTCTCCACAAGCAGTGAGTGCAGTGACAGCCTTTGGTTTTGTTTTTGTAGCATCGGCTTTGTTTACATAAGCGGCTTACCTCCAGCTGCAGAGCGCTGCCAGTTAAGCTGCTGCCACAGCAGAACAAAGGCAGGCGGGAGATACACATGGCTTCTCGGCCCCATGGCAATCTCCCAGGCATCACTAGATTCTGGGGAGGTTATGGTTGACCCACTCTGGCTTAGCGTAACTATCCTGCTAGAGTTCTTCCTAGTCCTTGGCTGCTGTCTGTGCCTTAATTGGCATCGTCCAGGACACGAGTGTGTTCCCTGTGACATAGACACAGAAGTGGCAGCCTCCCACAAAGGGCCGTTGTCAGCTGGACGCAGATAAGCCCCAGCAGACCCCTTTGTCCTGTGTGTAAGTCTCTCGTACATAAGAGAGCGACATGGGAACTACACACTCTGTTGTGGTGTCTTTACAGACACTTTAAAAGAGTGTGATTTGCTGATATCTACTCGAGTTTTGAGAAACTTCTGTAAGGAAGTAGATTGAATTGCCCCTTGGTACGCTCTCTCAGGCTCTCTAACAATTCCATCATGGGAAAAGTTGGGGAGGGATATTGAGAGGGCTGTCATGAATGGCGAAATGAAAAGCCATTTACGAACCATATGGCAGCTGATTCACTCATGCTTGATGGGTCAGAAAGCTCTCAAAGAATTACAGGATAGTCTATCAGAAACGGAACTGGGCAGGTGCCAAACAGTTTATAAAAGTTTATTCAAGCAGACAGGCCCCTCCAGAAATGAGAAAATTGTGGGGGAGACAGAAAAAGGGAAGAACACCTTGGGAGAGTTGGGAGAGAAGATGAAACTGAGAACAAAGACTCTCTATCAGATAAAGAATTTAGAGACTCTAAAACTTAACAACTCTGAGCTAGAGGATTTGAGCTCCTCTGAGGAAGAGGTCTTAAAGGAAGAAGCAGCCCGCTATGAGAGCGAGAGATATAACAAAGGAACTAAGGGGCGGAGAGTGCCACAGTCCACAGTCAGGGCAGCGACTTCAGCCCCACACCCCAGTACACCCACACTTTCTTGCATGCCTCTGCCTTATGCGGAACCTCCCTCAAATTCCCTTCTTTCAAAGGAAGATCAAAGGTTAATGGCACAAGCCTTTCCAGTGTTTCAGCAAGACGGCAGCCTTGTCTATGTGCCCGTGGAGTTTAAAGATATTAAAGAGCTCACTGAATCTGTTAATAAGCATGGTGCTAATGCTAAATTCACGATCATGCAATTTGAGATTAATGCCAATGCAGCAAGCAACCAGAGAAATTGGATTTTTGACTTACTAACAGGACAAGGAGAAACCAACACCGGGATTACAGCAGCCATTCTGCAGAGTCAGGGTCACTCACGCCCTGGCCAACACAGACTCTGCTATAACTGTGGAAAATCAGGACACCTAAAACGAGACTGCCACACCCTTACAAAAAAGAAAATCCCAGGCCTATGTACTAAATGCAGGAAGGGCTATCACTGGGCCAATGAATGTTGTTCAGTAAAAGACATTCAGGGGAGGGTTATTCAACATGACTCCCCTATGAGGGAAAGAGCTGAAACCACTCCAAAAAACGGATATCAGGGCCCCAGGTCTCAGGGCCCCCCAAAATATGGGACACAAGCTTACAACCCAGGGATGGCCCTAATTGCAGAGCAACAAAAGGCTCCACAGGACTGGACCTCCGCTCCACCTCCCAATTTTTATTAATGCCATCTATGGGCATACAGCCTGTCCCAGTTGATTTCAAAGGACCCTTACTGGAAGGGAGCGTTGGCCTTATTCTGGGCTGTTCCTCCCTTGCCTTAAAGGGACTGGTGGTTCATCTGGGGATAATAGACCAAGATTGCACAGGAGACCTTCAGATTCTTTGTTCTTGCCCACAAGGCATTTTTTTCTATCTCCTCTGGAGACCGAATTGCCCAACTATTACTCCTTCCAAGTCTACATGACAATTTCCCATCTACTGGGACGCCCAGAGTCACCCGACAGTTTGCTTCTTCAGGAACTGACTCGGCTTATTTGGTGGTAGATTTAAAATCTAGGCCCACTTTACAATTGATGATTGAAGGAAAAAATTTTATTGGAATCCTAGACATGGGAGCTGATAAAAGTATCATCTCCTCTAATTGGTGGCCTAAGGCTTGGCCTGTCATACAATCAGCTCACTCATCACAAGGGTTAGGATACGAAGCCAGCCCAACTATCAGCTCAAGAGCACTGGCATGGCAAACATCAGAAGGAAAAAGGGGAAAATTTATGCCTTATGTACTTCCACTCCCCGTTAATCTCTGGGGACGAGATATCTAACATGACATAGAATTAACTCTTACTAACGAATACTCCCCACAAGCCATTGATATCATGAAAAGGATAGGATATAATGAAGGAAAAGGATTAGGCAAAAAGGAACAAGGAAGGTTAGACCTAATCCCACAGAAAGGCAATACAAGCAGACAGGGTCTGGGTTTTCGCTAGCTGCCATTGAGGGATCTATGCCCATACCTTGGCTCACGGAGGAGAGCATGTGGGTTCCTCAATGGCACCTATCCTATGAAAAATTAGAAGCTGTCACTAAATTAATAGAAGAACAAGTACAGCTTGGCCATCTAGAGGTGTCTACTTCTTCTTAGAATACACCTATTTTTGTTATCAAAAAGAAGTCAGGAAAATGGGGGCTTCTCCATGATTTAAGAGCCATCAATGCACAGATGCGCCTTTTTGGCTCAGTACAGCGAGGCCTACCCTTACTTTCGGCCCTGCCAAGACAGTGGAGAATAATAATTGTTGATATTAGAGATTGCTTCTTTTCTATCCCCCTATGCCCTCAAGACAGACAAAGGTTTGCCTTTACTATTCCAGCTGTTAATCACTTTGAACCTGATAAAAGCTATCAGTGGAAAGTCTTGCCACAAGGTATGGCAAACAGCCCTACAATGTGCCAACTGTTTGTCCAGATGGCTTTAGAACCAATAAGGAAGCAATATCCATCCCTGCTTATTGTGCATTACATGGATGACATTCTTATTTGCCATGAAGACTTATCCACTCTTTAGACCTCATACTCCCTATTAATTAAAACATTGAGACAATGGGGCCTACATATTGCCACAGAGAAGGTTCAAATTTCAGAAATAGGCTCCTTTCTAGGAACAGTTATTTATCCAGAAAAAATAGTTCCTCAAAAATTAGAGATTCACAGAGACCATCTACATACTTTAAATGGTTTTCAGAAAATATTAGGAGATATAAATTGGTTAAGACCCTTTCTGAAAATTCCTTCAGTAGAATTAAAACCTTGATTTGACATCCTAGAAGGGGATACTCACATTTCCTCACTAAGGACCTTAACGCTGGCTGCAAGCCGAGCCTTACAAATAGTGGAAAATGCCTTACAGAATGCCCAATTAAAACACATAGATGAAACCAAAGCCTTTGATTTATGTGTTTTTAAGACCAGATATTTACCAACTGCTGTGTTATGGCAAGATGGGCCTTTATTATGGATCCATCCCAATGCATCCCCAGCAAAGATTATTGAGTGGTATCCAGATGCAGTTGCACAGCTTGCCCTTTGTGGGCTAAAAGCGGCCATCACCCATTTTGGAAGAGAACCCAAGACCTTAATAGTGCCTTATACTGCCCATCATGTTCAAATGTTGACTGCTACCTCTGATGTTTGGGCAGTGTTAGTTACCTCCTTTAATGGTCAAATAGATAATCATTATCCTAAACATCCCATTTTACAATTTGTCTAAGTCAAGCTATAGTATTCCCACACATTATATCTCAGGAGCTGCTCCCAGATGGAGTGGTAGTCTATACAGATGGTTCAAAAACAGGTATAGGTGCTTATGTAGTTGATAATAGTCACAGCCAAACAATACCATGAAACCTCACCTCAAATTGTGGAATGATTGGTGGTATTAGAGGTTCTGGAAACCTTTCCAGGTCCCTTAAACATTGTTTCAGATTCCTTTTATGTGGTAAATGCAGTTAAAGTTTTAGAAGTAGCTGGCCTAATTAAGTCATCTAGTAGACATGTGGAAGTTTTCCAAAAGATTCAATTTGCTTTAGTTAATAGGAGATTCCCTGTTTTTATTACACATATTAGGGCTCATTCGGGTCTGCCAGGACCAATGTCTCATGGCAACAATTTGGCAGATGGAGCCACAAAGTTGATTGCTATTTCTCTGTCCCCAAAATAGAATTTGGCCAAAGACTTTCATAAAAATTTCCATGTGACAGCTGAGAAACTATGTCGTCGATTTGACATAACCAGAAAAGAAGCCAGAGATATAGTAGTTCAATGTCAAAATTGCTGTCAATTTTTACCTGTGCCACATGTGGGGATTAACCCTCGTGGTATTAGGCCACTACAGATTTGGCAAATGGACATTACTCACATTCCATCCTTTGGCAAATTGCAATATTTACATGTTTCCATTGATACTTGTTCTGGAATTATATTTGCCTCTCCATTAACTGGAGAAAAAGCAGCTCATGTTATTCAACATTGCCTTGAAGCGTGGAGTGCTTGGAGTAAACCCAAGATTCTCAAAACGGACAATAAACCAGCTTACACTTCTCGGAAATTTGGACAATTTTGCCGCCAAATGGAGGTGACCCATCTAACGGGTCTACCATACAATCCTCAAGGACAAGGCATTATAGAACGGGCTCATCGCACTCTTAAGTCCTATTTAATAAAACAAAAAGGGGGAGTCGGAGAAGCTCTGCCCTTAGTGCCAAGAGTCACCGTTTCTATGGCACTCTTTACTCTTAATTTTTAAAATTTGGACAGTCAGGGCCATACAGTGGCTGACTGTCATTGTTCAGAACCTAATAGACCAAAAGAAATGGTCAAATGGAAGGATGTCTTGACTGGACAATGGAAAGCCCCGGATCCTATCTTGATAGGATCCAGGGGAGCTGTTTGTGTTTTCCCACAGGAAGAAGACAATCCATTTTGGCTACCTGAGCGACTGACAAGTAAGATCATTATATCCAAGGATGAGCTTCAAGAAGACCCCTTGATGATGGACCACCCCTCCTCCGATTCCAGTCCTCATCCTGATGTTCCAGATTTGGGTTCCTAGTATTATGGGAGAATATAGATGGGCAATTTTATCTGCTTTCCCAAAACCCATACCAGTCAGACATGAGTCAGCTGTTTTTCCAAAAATTTTTACAACCAACAAAACCCTAGGGTTGCCATATCTTCTATATGAACCTACATGGGCACCATTGGGAGAAAGTTGCCCCTTACTGGAAAAAGGTGCTCTTTGTTTCCAGATCAATAATGAAGGAGACTGCATTAAGCTTGAAAAACAAGCCTTGGGAATGTTTAATGATCAGGGAGGCTGGTTAGGCGTAACTCAAAATACTAGCAATCCAGACATAACTGTAACCAGAAAATCCTTTTTGCAGGAAGCCACCTGGATTAATGGCACCTTCCTATCAACTAATGCTTCAGATAAGGAGTGCCCTCCTCAACCTCGGGCAGCTCCCCATTGCAGTTTAGAAGAAGAAGTTCTTCCTCCCTGGTCAGATTGTCAGTCCCACCTTACCTGTTGGGCAGACCGAGAAAAGACCTTCTCCTTCTCTCCTAATATGAGGACTGACCCAGGAGGAGAATGGGATATTCTACCACCGAGATTACTAGAGTTAATAACACCCAAAAACAGATTGACTTTTCGCCTACCCCTATTTGTGTTTACCCACCTTTTCTGTTTATCATATCAAATGGATCATTTGAACACTGTTCCAATGATTCATGTTGGATGACCCAATGTTAGAATGTTACACAGGCAACCCGTGCCATGGTTGCCAGAGTCCCAGTGGATACCCCCTTCACGTTGTCTCTATTCCGACAAAAAAGAGATTTTGGTGCCACTGCGGCCATCGTAACAGCGATATCACTTGCAGCAGCTGCAGCAACTGCTGCTGGGGTTGCCATGGCCTCGACGATACAAACAAGCACAACTCTTAATCAGCTGTCATCAGAGACAGCAGATGTCATAAATATCCAAACGTCCACTAATGCTCAATTAAAAGGCAGATTAATGGTTGTTAACCAACGCCTTGATTTGGTAGAAGAAAAGATAGACATCCTCTTTCAAATGGTTCAACTGGGATGTGAAAGAAAATTAGGAGCACTTTGCATTACCAGTGTACAATATGAAAAATATACTAACGCCGCTAATCTGTCTAGGAAATTATCACTGTATCTTGCAGGAAACTGGTCAGAAGGATTCGAAGAAACCTTGAAATCATTGAGAGCAGCGGTGGTGACTATTAATGCAACGCGAGTAGATTTGTCACTGACTAAAGGACTTTCATCCTGGATTTCCTCTGCTTTTTCCTTTTTAAAAGAGTGGGTGGGAGTAGGCCTGTTTGGTACAACTCTTTGTTGTGGATTAGTGTTTATACTATGGTTGGTCTGCAAACTCAGAACCCAACAAAATCGTGACAAGGTCATTATCACCCAAGCACTCGCAGCCTTAGAACAAGGATCATCCCCTGAAATTTGGTTGTCTATGTTAAAAAAGTAACTGGTCACTGCGACCCTCAGCCTATGCACCCCAAGGGTTTATTCCCATTGCACTGGGTTGGTGAGAGGTCTTGGCCTAGTTAGCCCTTGTCTGTGTAATTGTGGTACCTGAATTTGAGGTAAACAGCCCTTGCACCCCTGGGAGATGGCTCCATTGCACAGGGGTGGGTGTTTGCATTTCTCTATGTTTCCCATTAGCCTTTGCACCCAGAGGAATTGTTTCCATTGCACCTGGTAAGGTAATGGGCGTTTCTCTCTGTTTCCCTTAGCCTTTGCACCCAGAGGACTTGTTTCCATTGTACCTGGTAAGGTAATGGAGACTGTCTTAAACTATGATTGGTACCACGCTAGACAGGCTAAGGGCAGTTCCATCTTAATAAAACAAAAAGGGGGAGATGTAGAGAGCCGCTGCGAGCTATACAGCATTAATGGTGCTGACATCCTGCACTCTCCCAAGTTATCTTTGGAATGTTCTTTGTGCTGTGAGAAAAGCACGCCAAGTCACAAGCCCATTCCCGGGGCATCTTGGGTTTATGGGCAAGCAGCCAATCTAATGTGAACACGCCGCCTTAGGGTCTATAAAAGCTGGGCCTTTCTGGGGCTCAGCGTCTTCCTCCTCATGAAGTAATGAAAGTTTGCTGCAGAAGAACCTGTATGTGAGTGTCCATGTGAATTCTTGCTGGCGAGATATTAACGCGGGGCACATTGTTTGATTTGCATTTCCCTGATGATTAAAGATGCTGAACATTTTTTTAGGTGCTTCTCAGCCATTCAGTATTCCTCAGTTGAGAATTATTGTTTAGCTCTGTACCCCATTTTTTAATAGGGTTATTGGTTTTCTGGAGTCTAACTTCTTGAGCTCTTTGTACATATTGGATATTAGCCCCCTGTCATGTTTAGGATTGGTAAAGATCCTTTCTCAGTTTGTTGGTTGCCATTTTGTCTATTGACAATGTCCTTTACCTTATAGAAGCTTTGCAATTTAATGAGGTCCAATTTTTCTATACTTGATCTTACAGCACAAGCCATTGCTGTTCTGTTCAGGAATTTTCCCCCTGTGCCCATATCTTCGAGGCTCTTCCCCACCTTCTCCCCTATAAGTTTCAATGTCTCTGGTTTTATCTGGAGTTCCTTAATCCACTTAGACTTGAGCTTTGTTCAAGGAGATAAGAATGAATCAATTCACATTCTTTTTTTTCCCTTGTTCCAGTCAACCCTCCTCGGTCTGCTCAACCCCGCTCATTCCAGCCAGCTCTGCTCGCTCCAGCCAGTCCCACTTGCTCAGGCCGTCCCCATTAGGCCCTGCTTGCTCCAGCCATCCCTGCTTGCTCCAGTTGGTCTCTCCGGTCCAAGGATTTGTTTTATTATTATTCTTCATAAGTACGCTGTAGCTGACTTCAGACGCACCAGAGGAGGGCATCAAATCTCATTGCGGGTGGTTGTAAGCCACCATGTGGTTGCTGGGATTTGAACTCATCACCTTCGGAAGAGCAGTCGGGTGCTCTTACCCGCTGAGCCATCTCACCAGCCCCCATCAATTCACATTCTTGTTCTTGCCAGTTGAGCCACACAATTTGTTGAAAATGCTGTCTTTTTTCCACTGGATAGTTTTAGCTCCTTTTTCAAAGATCAAGTGACCATAGATGTATGGGGTCATCTCTGGGTCATCAATTTCATTCCATTGATCTACCTGTCTATCACTGTACCAGTACCATGCAGATTTTTTAAAAATCACCATTGCTCTGCAGTACAGCTTGAGGTCAAGGATCGTGATTCCATGAGAGGTTCTTTTATTGTTGAGAATAGCTTTTGCTATCCTAGGTTTTTTGTTATTCGAGATGAATTTTCAAATTGCCCTTTCTAACTCTTTGAAGAATTGAGTTGGAATTTTGATGGGGTTTACATTGAGTCTGTAGATTGCTTTTAGCAAGATCGCCATTTTTACTATATTAATCCTGCCAATCCATGAACATAGGAGATCTTTCCATCTTCTGAGATCTTCTTTGATTTCTTTCTTCAGAGACTTGAAGTTCTTGTAATACAGATCTTTCACTTATTTAGAGTCACACCAAGATATTTTATATTATTTGTGACTATTTTGAAGGCTGTTATTTCCCTAATTTCGTTCGCAGCTTGTTTATCCTTTGTGTAGATAAATGCCATTGATTTGTTTAGGAATTCTCTGGTAGAAATTTGTTCGTCACTTACATATTCTATCATATCACCTGCAAATAGTGATATTTTGATTTCTTCCTTTCCAATTTGTATCCAATTGAACTCCCTTTGTTGTCTAATTGCTCTCACTAGGACTTCAAGTACTATATTGAATAGGTAGAGAGAGAGTGGGCAGCCTCATCTAGTTCCTGATTTAATTGGGAATGCTTGAAGTTTCACTCCATTTATTTTGATGTTGGCTACTGGTTTTCTGTATATTGCTTTTATTATGTTTACGTATGGGCCTTGAATTCTGGATCTTTCCACAACTTTTATTATTAAGGTTTGTTGGATTTTGTGGATTGCTTTCTAAGCATCTAATGAGATTATCATGTGGTTTTTGTTTTTGACATTGTTTATATAGTGGATTACATTGGTGGAACTTCATATATTGAACCATCCTTGCATCCCTGGGATCAAGCATCCTTGATCATGATGGATGATCATTTCGATGTATTCTTGGATTCAGTTTGTGAGAATTTTTTTGAGTATTTTTGCATCGATAATCATAAAAGAAATTGGTCTGAAGTTCTCTTTCTGTCCCCACCCGCAGGTCAACAGTTATTAGTGGGGGCTTCGAGGGGGGCCAGGACCTGAAAAAGAACTGGCGAGAAAGAGACACAGGACTCAAGGAAGCATTGCTTGTCAAGAGTCATTTACTGAAAGCAGCATTTTCCTTTTAAAGCATACTTTAAATTGGGGAGGGTAAGGAAGGAGGTAATAAAAAAGTATAGAGTCTTCATGGCCTGTGCCCTAAAACATTTTGTGGTTTTTTTCCTAACTTATTCTCTCAGGAAGCAGGTACTTATCTAAATATCTCTTTTGGCTCAGTGGCAATTAGGCGGATGTCAGAATGGAAGGTTCTCTGCCAGGTATTGGATGTCAGCCAACGGTTTTTGGCTCCCAACATCTACCCATTTTTTGTTTACTATGATAACAACCTTGGGAAAGACACTATAGTCTCTTTTAGACAGATGCCCACGGGAGAGGGCAGCAGTTTGCCTGAGTCTGGTGGGGCGCAGGGCCCAAGGCTCTTACCCGTCTCTGTATAAGTCTCCCACTCAGACCCTCCTGTCTTAGGTGGCCGGGACTTATTGCAGAATCCCCATCATCCACTTACCAGGCAGGGACTGTTATATATGATGGTGGGCCAATGCAATTAGGGGCGGGAGCACTTCTTAAACATCCACCAGAACCGCTGAGGACAGAGCCATGCCCTCCATCCTGCTTTGTGAGCCTTAGTAAACTGTAAGGGTCGGCCATAGGACTGGGTGGTAGGAGGGGAAGGAATAGGCTGTTGAGTAACGGGGAGGGGAGGGTTGTCGGAAATAGGATAGTTGTTGTCTTCTCAGTCATGGACTTGAGTTTTGACTGTGGAGTCTGACTCTTGACAAATGAAATCAACCTATTAAAGGCCCAAGGGCTGAAGGAAAGAAGCAGGAGGATCCCCACAAAAGGACCAAGCAGACTAGGTAACAAAGTTGTGAGCCATGGAGAAGCAGAGAACTAATTTCGATATCACCATTCTTGTTGTTCACGAGCCTTCTTAAGCTCTTCTAGAGCAGTCTTGACTTTATCAACATTATTTTGTACGAGGCCAGTTTTGCTAGAATAAAAACAACATTCCTCTTTTAGTGCCACACAAAGTCCTCCTTCTTTTAGAAATAGTAAATCTAGGCCTCTACGATTTTGAAGGACAACCTCTGCAAGAGAGGTGTGAGAGCCTTTAAGGTCTTGAAGACCTTCTCTTAAATGTCCAATATCTCTGTCAATAGTAGCCTGTAGTTGGTAAAAACCTTGCTTTGAGCTAACTAAGGATGCTATCCCTGTTCCTGTGCCCGTGGCGCTTAGTCCAATGAGGATGGAAAGTGTCAAGGCTGTTAAGGGCTCCCTCTTCTGTCTATATGAGGGGCCATTCTCTATAAAGCTTTTTTTTTTTTTTTTGGTTTTTCGAGACAGGGTTTCTCTGTATAGCCCTGGCTGTCCTGGAACTCACTCTGTAGACCAGGCTGGCCTTGAACTCAGAAATCTGCCTGCCTCTGCCTCCCAAGTGCTGGGATTAAAGGCATGCATCAGGATCATGTATAAAAAAAATCTAGGTAGTAAAATAACAATTACGCAAAAATCCTTATTTTCTAAAAAGTCATAATTATAAACAAAAGGAGTAATATCCCCAGAACATGCAAAATAAGTTCCTTTGGGAGCAACAGTATAGATATATGAGGAATTAAGAACATTTGTCATACTACAAATGGAAACAAGAGAGGGAGGGGGCAGCATGTGGGGGCCCAATAGACACCTGCTGTACCCAGAAATCACCTCAAGGGTGAGTCCACCCTCCAGATCTGCAATATAGGGAACCTGATATGAATTATTAGTAAAAAAAGGTTCATCAAAGGTGGCTATTCCTTTGTAAAAAGGGGGTGTCGGGGAGAAGCATATCCAGCATTCCTTGTAAAATGTATCATTAACATCCTTGAAGGCTTCCAAGGAGGCATTAGCCAAAGAAATAATAAGCTCAGAAGAACGAGGAGGACCATGGGGAATAACGGGCTGAAAAAGGGTGGTAAATGGAGGTTTCTTTGTAGGTCTAGGAGGTGGTGGTCCTGGGGACTTAAATTTGATAGGGAATTTAGAAGGAGGCAACAGAGAATTTGGTCCCACGGCTGCAGCATTTTTGTTGGAGATTTCTTTAAGCAATTTGATTTTAAAAACGTGAGGCATGGATCTTTCCCTGAAATATAAGCACAAAGGCCCCATTCTGCCCCTCGCGAGGTCTCCCAATAAAACTCCCTTCCCTTCCTACTAAAAACAATTTGTAAAGTATTATACCAGGAATCACATTGTGGAATATACGGAGTAGGTCCTGAATAGGGCTGCCCCTCGGGCGGGTGTAGTCTTCTGACCTGTATGAGGTCCCAAGAAGAGGAGGGTTTCCAATAAGTATCTCCAGTAGTCTCACAGCCCCAAGAGGTACAATAATATTGGGTTCTGTAACCACATTTTTGTCCCAAGGATCGATCCTGATGATCACCAGGGCAGGCATAAATTGGGGCAAGAGTTAAGAAAGATCTAGCCCACTTATTATAACACCCAGGGACTGTGCTGCATCTACTCTGTGTAGTGACAGGTCTAGCCTGTGGCATGTAGTGGCTGGGGGTACCCCAGACTTCCCCAGCTCCCAGGGCCAATTGGCACAGGTCCACCTCTAAGGGCGTCCACAGGATAGAACTGCCAATTTTGGAAGTGGCATTAACTTTATCTCCAGCTTCAGTTTAGATAATCCATGTATAATTCTAAATTCGATATAAACTGTAACCTGTGGAGGGGACTGCTCCAAGAAGAATGCAAAGGCAAAAAAGAAGGGTAGCCATCATGGTCATTGAGGCTAATCTGTGTCACAGGCAGGGAAGGTGTACTGTTGTCCTTGATGATGCCAATTAAGGTACAGACAGCAGCCAAGAACTAAAGGAAATTCCACCAAAATGGCAACACTGAGCCAGACAGGATAGACCGGAATGAAAAGCATCACCTGTAGACTCGATCAGTTCCTGTAAGAGAGCACAATTAAAAACTTCCTCAGGGGGTTTTCCCTGGGACAGAGTCAGCCAATTTAATAAGCCTCTCAGGCAACCAACGTGCATTGGCTTCTTTGGAGTCATAAATACAGGCATGTCCTTTTCCCCAAATCAGCACAGGGTCAGGGCTATGCCATTTCTTGGTTAAAGGATCTCTCCACAAGACTCGAGCATAGTCAGTGGCAGTGGATGGATGCCACAATCGATCTGCAGCAGACTTTCCTTATTGATCAAGAGTCAAGAAATTAAGGACAAAAAGAGCATGTTGTAAAAGAGAACGAGGGCTCTTTGTTTGATGAATAACAATCAAGGCTAGAGGATTGTAACTTGACCAAGGCGTTTTTTAAAGTTTGATGAGTTCTCTCAACTATTCCTTGTCCCTGGGGATTGTAGGGGATTCCTGTAATGTGTTTTATCTGTAATTGAGCACAAAATTGTTTAAAGGTGCTACTGTTGTATCCAGGGACATTGTCTGTTTTAAGGATATTGGGTTTGGTGACACATGCCAGACAATGCAGAACATGAGCAATAACATCCTTAGTAGCCTCTCTGGTCTGTAGGGAGGCACAGATAAATCCACTAAAGGTGTCTACAGATACATGAATATACTTAAGTTTGTTATACTTAAGAAAAATGTGTAACATCCACTTGCCAAAGCTCTCCAGGGACCAATCCCCGAGAATTTACTCCTAGATGTGGTTCAGGAAGAAAGGAGACACAAGCTTGGCATTGCCTCACAATGCGTCTAGCCTGTTCATGAGAAACAGAAAACATTAAGCAAAAAGTGCACGCATTTACATGATGTAAGTCATGGAATGCCTGAGCTTTAGTGACAGAGTCTGGAGCGGGGGCAGACAAGGAGACACCCAGGAGGGGTGAGCGGGTGGCGGCATCTACCAGTGCATTTTGGTATGCAAGGGGTCCGGGAAGATCAGAATGAGCACGAATGTGCCCAACAAAGAATGGAAGGGCTCTAATTAATATGCACTCCTGAATTCTGAAAAACAAAGGGGAGGCATTGGTATTAGGTTTTATGAAAAGGGACGGTCTCTAGCAAAGGGATAGAGGATGCAATGTAAAGGCTGTCTGTATAAAGATTACAAGGTTGGTCTTTCAATAAAAGGAAGGCCTGTAGCACGGCCTCCAGCTCGACTAACTGGGCCGAGCGATGTTCAGTCTGTTTTTGTAAAAGTTTACCCCCAACCGAAATGGCTACCATGCCTGTGGAAGATCCATCCACATCCGTGAAGACTATCACAGCCTGGTGACGCAGGGAGGCCTTAGTTCTTTGTGGAAAAACAAAATCATGTCTCTGAAAAAAGTGGATCAGCTTATCTGCTGGATAATGATTATCTACTCGTCCCATGTAGGACACAAGTGCTACAGCCCATTCTGGGGAATTTTGAAAGAGCCATTGGACTTGTGAGGTATTATAGGGAGTCACAATGGTATGAGGATCCTGTCCAAGGATTCGATGAGCGGTCTTTCTTCCCTGTTGAATAAGTTGAGCCACTAGAATAGGATACGTAGATAGGACTTTAGCTGGGGAAGCAGGTAAATGAATCCAATAAAGGGGTTTAGTTTGCCATAATAGTCCTGTAGGTGTAAAAGAGGAAGGAAAAATGAGGAGTGCAAAAGGCTTATCAAAGGAAAAATAAGAAATGGGCTGTTGACCAATAGCATTTTCTACTAGGGACAAGGCATGTGAAGCCTCAGGTGTCAGCTGTCTAGGAGAAGTGGGATCGTGGTCTCCCCTGAGGATATCAAACAGTGGTTTTAATTCTCCCATAGAAATCTTAAGATAGGGTCTAAGCCAATTAATGTCTCCCAATACCTTCTGAATATCATTAAGCGTAGACAGGTGGTCTGTATGTAACTCTACCTTTTGTGAACGAATAAGGGAGGTTCCTAATTCAAAACCCAGGAAGAAGAAAGGAGGATGTGTTTGGACCTTATCGGGGGAAACACACAATCAAAGAGTCCTTAGATTAGTCAGGAGTCGAGAGGTGGCCATTTTAAGAACCTCAGACGTTGGTCCAGCCATAAGGATATCATCCATGTAGTGGATAATATACAGAGAAGGCAGAGGGTCAACTGCCTGGGCGACATATTTCTGGCACAATGTGGGACTATTAGCCATGCCCTGAGGAAGGACACACCACTGAAAATGTGGTGATGGCCCTATATGGTTAGTAACGGGCAAACTGAAGGCAAAGCACTTGGAGTCCTCAGGGTGGAGAGGTATAGAGAAAAAGCAATCTTTCAAATCAATAACAATCTTAGAGTAGCCTTGTGGGATTGCCACAGGAGAAGGCAATCCATGTTGTAGTGCCCCCATGGGGACCATAGTCTTATTAATTCCCCTCAGATCTTGTAGGAGATGCCAAGTCCCATTCTTTTTCTGTATTATAAAGATGGGTGTGTTCCAAGGGGAAGTGGAGGGCTCAATGTGTCCTGCGTCAAGTTGTTCCTGCACTAATTTTGATACAGCCTCCAACTTAAGAGAAGGGAGGGGCCATTGGTCAATCCAGATGGGGGAATCATTTTTCCAGGATATTTTATCAGCCGGGAGTACAGGCATGGCAATGGCCCTTATGAAAAATTTTCTGAGGGAGGTGACTGTGTCGGAACTCGGGGAGGGGCAAAGCCCAAGCCATAATAGTGACATTGGGTGTCAGGGTCACAGGGTCAGGATTTCCTTGATTATTTTTTCCCAATCCCTGCCCAGGGAGGAGTCCCTGGTCTAATAGTTGGTGGGTGACCATGGGAGAGGGACTATAAAGAAAAACTCCCATCTGTGAAAGAAGATCTCTGTCCCGTAGGTTAATGGGGATGCCTGGGACAAACGGTCTCACCGTTCCTGAATGACCCTCAGAGTCTCGCCAATTAAGAATCTTAGTACTCTGAAGGGTGTTAGTGGAGACTCCAATGCCCTGCAAGTGGGTTGCCAATGGCTGACAAAGCCAAGAGGAGGGCCATGAATCTTGGGATAAAACAGTAGAATCGGCCCCTGAGTCAAGAATGCCCTCAAAGGGACTACCATTAATGAATAACTGTAACCTAGGGTGATTTTGAGTAATCTGTTGAACCCATAAAATCTTTGTCTCGGAGGAATTGGTCTGGGGTGGCTGCTCTGGGGAAGAAGATTCTAGAGGGGTGGCAGTTTTTTGAGAGAGAATAGGGAGAGGTAGGAGGCGGGCAACAGATTGCCCCAACAGTGAGGGGCAGGGGGCCAAGCGAGGCATACAAGAGAACAAATAGCTGTCCCTGTAAGCCGGGGTCAAGGACAAGGGGATAAGCTATAAGGCCACAAAGGGCGGAGGATGCGCAACCAAGAATCAATAATGGAGAGTCAAGGGGAGGGGGCGAAGAAGGGGTTACAGGAAGGAGGACGGGTCCATCCTCAGGATTCAGTATTGTTGAGGTGGAGGAACAGAGGTCCAATCCTGGGCTGGAGCCTGAAGAGAAACAGGGGGAAGGGACTGCGGTGGACACAGAAGTGTCGATGGTTGGGCCTGCTGAACTTGTCCCACAGCTGGCCGGAAAGGGATAGGGTGAGGGGCCCGGGACTGGCCCCTCACGTAGTTTCCCTGACGAGGGGGCAAAGGATTTCCAAAGGCGTCAGTCGTAGACCTGCAAGAAGTAGCCCAATGTTTACCAAGGTGACAGCAGGGACAGACAGTGTTAGGTGGGGGACAAACGGCTACAGCGTTGGCAGGAAGAGTAGCACGAGAGGGGCAATCTCGAGCAAAATGTCTGCTTTGTCTGCACAGAAAACAACCTTGAACAGCCGGAGTGGAAGAACCGGCCGCGGCGACGGCCATAATTGCCTTAGTGAACTGATCGGTGATGGGGTCAACCTCTAGACAAATTTGAACTAACTTATCTATAGTTTTATTTTTCCACTTATTTCTAAGGGCTGCACGACATGCAGTATTGGCATTTTCAAAGACTAGCTAGGTTACCACAGAACTTTGGGTGTGTTCAGGTCCCAGGGACCTTTCTGCAGTCTCCAAAAGCCATGCAGTGAATTCACTAAAGGGCTCCTGTGGTCCCTGAGTGACCTTGGACAGGGGCAAAAGAAAGGCACCAGGTGTAGGCAATGCTTGCCCGGCGGACATAGCTGTGGCACTTGACTGTGCTAGGAGTCCCAGAGGTAATTTCTGTTGTTTGGAGTCGGTGGAATATTTGTCCAACCCAAGAAGCTTATTAAGTGTCTATTTTTTGGCAGATGTACGGCCACTACGGAAATTGTTGTGGGTCATGATTCGACAACAGTTGTCCCAGTTGGCCTTCCAGGTCAGGAATTGTGCACGGGGAAGGGTAGTGCAAGCTATATTAATCCATTCATTAGGGGTCAGATAACCTCCTTCATGGAGGTCTTCAAGCAGGGATAATGTAAAAGGATCGTTGACACCATAAGTGCGCACCTCAGCATTGAGTGTTTCTAATTTTTTAAACTTGACACGCCGATATTCAGCAGGAAGAGGATTAGTTTTGTTTTCACTCTCACCGCTAGCATGTCCCTCAGAGACACGTGTCTCATCCTCGGAGTCAGAGGAGGAGTAAGTTCTAGTAGGACAGGTAGATGCAGGAGTAGTAGGATCGGCGGCAGGAGAGTCAATAGAGGAAGAGGTGTCAGGAGCAGTCTGTGACCGAGTCATAGGGAAGGCAAGTGGAGGACCCCGAGCCTAGGGGGGGCGGCAGAATGCGGGCAGTCAGGGAGACAAAGCAATGTTGGAGGTGGAGGATCTCTGTGGCCTCTGCAACCTGCAATTGTAAATAATTTTTTAAGGAGGACAAATCAAGGCAAGCAAGGAGAAGAGGACAAGGACTTGCAAGAGGAGGACGTATAATGGGGAGACCAGAGGAGGAGCAGAGAGGGGGCAGAATGCCCTCAGGGTGATAGCGGGCAGCCTCTGCCTCAAGTATCACAGCGTCCCCGGGGTCTAAGGCTTCAGGGTTCGCAAGAAATATACCAGGCCTAGAACGCTGGCAAGGAGGACACAGTGTCTGAGAAGGTGCCTGAGGGAGAACAGCCTGGCAAGCCGAAGGGGGCAGGGGAATCACTGGGGCACAAAAGGGAGAGCACCCTCGTTCAGCTGTGGACAAAGGGTCATTATAAGAAGGAGGAAGTGTAGGGTAAATGAGAGGAACAGATGGGGGACAGAAAGGGTCAGTAGAAGTTTGAGGGCTGGTCTTGCCTTCCAGGGAAGCCTCAGACATGTCAATGAGTGTAAAAGAATTAGAGGGCGGAGGGGAAGTCCTGGAGAGGGCATGGGAAGAGGGACGAGACTCTCGGAGAAAATATTCAGTGACAGAAAGGAGTTGTTTGTGTTCCTCGTCATTTTCAGCATTATCAATAATGTCTCTTATCAGACCCCAATAGGAAAAAACTGTACCAGGGACAGTCTCTTTTCCTTTTGACTGAATTAAATCATTTAAGTCTCGGCCCACCTTATGCCAAGTTTTAGAAGAAATGGTTGACCCATTAATCATAAACAAGGGACAGGCATTCTCAATAAAAATGAAAAACTTAATTAATTCCTTTTTCTTAACCCTAATGCCTCTTTCTTTAATTGAGCTCTTGAGATCCTTGATAAAAGAATCCTCCTTACTTAAAGAGCGTCCCATTCTGTAATACAGACAGATGACTTACCTAGTGCATTCAAGACGCCGGGTCAGCAATCTCGCAGCACGACTTCTGTTTCCCTGGGCAATCGCATAAGGTGTCTGCATGGGTCAGGGGTCTGCAGCCTGTACCTCGAGTCCCTCGTTGGGAGCCGCTTGACCCAACAACAGTTATTAGTGGGGGCTTCGAAGGGGGCCAGGACCTGAAAAAGAACTGGCGAGAAAGAGACACAGGACTCAAGGAAGCATTGCTTGTCAAGAGTCATTTACTGAAAGCAGCATTTTCTTTTTAAAGCATACTTTAAGTTGGGGAGGGTAAGGAAGGAGATAATAAAAAAGTACAGAGTCTTCATGGCTTGTGCCCTAAAACATTTTGTGGTTTTTCTAACTTATTCTCTCAGGAAGCAGGTACTTATCTAAATATCTCTTTTGGCTCAGTGGCAATTAGGCGGATGTCAGAATGGAAGGTTCTCATGGCTTTCTCTGCCAGGTATTGGATGTCAGCCAACGATCTTTTGGCTCCCAACATCTTTCTTTGTTGTGTTTTTGTGTGGTTTAGGTTTCAGAGTAATTGTGGCTTCATAGAATGAATTGGGTAGAGTACCTTCTGTCTCTATTTTGTGGAATAGTTTGAGGAGAGGTGGAATTAGGTCTTCTTTGAAGGTCTGATAGAACTCTGCACTAAACCCATCTGGTCCTGGACGTTTTTTTTTTGTTTGGGAGACTAATAATGACTGCTTCTAATTCTTTAAGTGATATAGGACTGTTTAGATGGTTCATCTGATCCAGATTTAACTTTGGAACCTGGTATCGGTCTAGACAATTGTCCATTTCATCCAGGTTTTCCAGATTTGTTCAGGTATAGCCTTTTGTAGTAGGATCTGGTGATGCTTTGCATTTCCTCAGGTTCTGTTGTTATGTCTCACTTTTGATTTCTGATTTTGTTAATTAAGATCCTGTCCCTGTGACCTCTAGTTACTCTGGCTGAGGGTTTATCTATTTTGTTGATTTTCTCAAAAAACAAGCTGCTGGTTTGGTTGATTCTTTATATAGTTCTTTTTGTTTCTACTTGGTTAATTTTAGCCCTGAGTTTGATTATTTCCTGCTGTCTACTCCTTTTGGGTGAATTTCCTTCCTTTTGTTCTAGAGCTTTTAGGTGTGCTGTCAAGCTGCTAGTGTATGCTCTCTCTAGTTTCTTTTTGTAATTACTCAGTGGTATGAGTTTTATTCTTAGGAATGTTTTCATTGTGTCCCATAAGTTTGGGTATGTTGTGGCTTCATTTTCATTAAACTCTAGAAAGTCTTTAATTTCTTTCTTTCTTCCTTCCTTGATCAAGATATCATTGAGTAGAGTGTTGTTCAGCTTCCACATGTATGTGGGCTTTGTATTATTTATGTTGTTATTGAAGATCAGCCTTAGTCTCTGGTGATCTGATAGGATACATGGGATTATTTCAATATTTTTGTATCTGTTGAGACCTGTTTTGTGACCAATTATATGGTCAGTTTTGGAGAAGGTACCATGAGATGCTGAGAAGTTATATCCTTTTGTTTTAGGATAAAATGTTCTATAGATGTTTGTTAAATCCATTTGTTTCATAACTTCTATCAGTTTCAGTGTGTCTCTGTTTAGTTTTTTGTTTCCTGCTTTTGTTCATTAATGAGAGTGGGGTGTTGAAATCTCCCACTATTACTGTGTGATGTGCACTATGTGCTTTCACTTTTAGCAAAGTTTCTTTAATGAATGTGGATGCCCTTGCATTTGGAGCATAAATGTTCAGAATTGAGAGTTCATCTTGGTAAATTTTATGTGTGATTAGTATGAAGTGTCCCTCCTTATCTTTTTTGAGGACTTTGGGTTGAACGTCGACTTTATTCTACATTACAATGGCTATTTCAGCTTGTTTCTTGGGACCATTTGCTTGGAAAATTGTTTTGCAGCCTTTTACTCTAAGGTAGTGTCTGTCTTTGTTCCTAAGTTGGGTTTCCGGTATGCAGCAAAATGTTGGGTATTGTTTCTGTAACCAGTCTGTTAGCCTTTGTCTTTTTATTGGGGAATTGAGTTCATTTATAATAAAAGATATTAAGGAAAAGTAGTTGTTGCTTCCTTTCGTTTTTATTGTTAGTGTTAGAATTCTGTTCCCATGGTTATCTTCTTTAGGTTTGTTGAAATATTACTTTCTTGCTTTTTCTAGAGCTTAATTTCCCTTTTTGTGTTGGAGTTTTCCCTTTATTATCCTTTGGAGGACTGGATTTGTGGAAAGACAATATGTAATTTCTTTTTGTCATGGAATACTTTGGGTTCTCCCTTTATGGTAATTGAGAGTTTTCCTGGGTATTGTAGCCTGGGCTGTCATTTGTGTTGTCTTAGGCTCTGTATGACATCTGCTCAGGATCTTCTAGCTTTCATAGTCTCTGGGGAGAAGTTGGGTATAATTCTGATAGGTCTGCCATTATATGCTACTTGACTTTTTTCCCTTAATGCTTTTAATAGTCTATCCTTGTTTAGTGCATTTGTTGTTCTGATTATTAGGTGTCAGGAGAAATTTCTTTTCTGGTCCAGTCTATTTGGAGTTCCCTAGGCTTCTTGTGTGTTCTTGGGCATCTCTTTCTTTAGGTTGGGAAAGTTTTCTTCTATAATTTGTTGAAGATATTTTCTGTCCCTTTAAGTTGAAAATCTTCATTCTCATCTACCCCTATTATCTGTAGGTTTGGTCTTCTCATTGTGTCCTGGATTTCCTGGATGTTTTGAGTTAGGATCTTTTTGCATTTTACATTTTCTTTGATTGTTTTTCCATGTTCTCTATGGAATCTTCTGTACCTGAGATTCTCTCTTTCATCTCTTGTATTCTGTTGCTGATGCTCGTATCTATGGTTCTTGATTTCTTTCCTAGGGTGTCTATCTCCAGAGTTGTCTCACTTTGGGTTTTCTTTATTGATTCTACTTCCCTTTCTAGGTCTTCAATGGTTTTGTTCAATTCCATCACCTCTTTGGTTGTGCTTTCCTATAATTCTTTAAGGGATTTTTGTGTTTTCTCTTTAAGAGCTTCTACCTGTTTAGGTGTGTTCTCCTGAATTTCTTTAAGAGAGTTATTTATGTCCTTCTTAGAGTCCTCCATCATCATCATAAGAAGTGACTTTGGATCCATATCTTGCTTTTCTGGTCTGATTGTGTATTCAGGACTTGCTATGGTGCAAGAGTTGGGTTCTGATGATGCCAAGTATCCTTGGTTTCTGTTGCCTCTCTTCTTATGTTTGCCCCCTGCCATTTGATTATCTCAAGTGCTCCCTGTCATCAATATATCTGATTGGAGCCTGTAATCCCAGTTCAGTCAGAATCTCCAGAGTTCAGCTTTCTCTGTGATCCTGTGATTCCAGGATCTGTGATCCCGAGATTATTGGTTTGTCAGATTTCTTGGCAGTCAAGTTTCCTCTGAGACCCTGAGATCCTGGTGTGACCAAGCTCTTGGGATCCTAAGATCCTGGGTATGTTAGAGCACCTGGATTTGGTACCTCCTCTGGGCATTGTGAGGTTGTCTGATGAGTTTGAACCTATGGTAGACCAGTGCTGACTGGAAGGAACTTGAGCTTCTGGTTGGGAGGTGCTTCCGTGTCACTGATCCTGCTGGCCCCAGGCACTCCCAGTTGTGTTGGAACTGATGTTTTGTTCCACTTACTAGTGATCCTAAGTTCCTAGGCTTGCTAGGGTGCCTGGGAAGTGGAGAGTCCTCTGGGGACCAGTGAACTGTCCGCTGAGTTCATGCCCAAGTTATCCTGGAGCTGGCAGCAACCAGAAAGCTAAGATTGGTTTTCCAACAACCATGGGTAACCCCTCTTCAATTTTATAATGCATTGGCACAATAAGTGCTTGTCTAAATTCCTTTGTCTGTGTCTGAGTATTTTTCTTATTTTCATCTATAACTCTTTCTAAGCCTTCTATATTATCAACCCACTTTTCACATTGTGCAGAGTTATCAAACCACTTTTCTTATTTGGCACACACACACACACACACACACACACACACACACACACACACACACACACACCACACACACACACGCACAAACACACACACCCTGAAGTCCACTATGGCTATTAAGGATAAATTGTGAATTACCAGACTGATAGGAGTTATATGCAGTATTATATCAAGCTCAATTAAATCATTTATCTTTTCATTTGCTGCTTCTAATTTTCAATTCATCTAAAGTAGGACTATACAGAGACCAAAACCCCTGTATTATGATTTTTTTCATCCTTAACATGGGATTTTCCCTTTTAGTTTTACTTAACTTTCTCCCATAGGACTTACCAGCTGTCTTACCAAATCTGATGGCTTCTCAGTTTGTCATGTGCTTTTTCTGTCCATGTTTTTGTTCTATGTGTCAGAGTGCCATTCTTTTTAAACAAAATCTCAATCATTCAATTTTATCAATTAACACCTGAGAGCCAGATGGTAGGGTGAAAACATGGTAGCTCAGAGATGCAGAGAAACACAGCTGAACGTCTTCCAAAGCTGATAGTAATGCCTCTCTTTTAGGTCATCACAAAAAACCTTCCTTCAAACCAAATGTCCTTCCCTTCTACTTACTGTGCATCTCTCTATTTGTCCTCCTGACTTCCTCTTATTATGCTTTTTTTTATTTCTTAATAATCCTATGTTCACTTCTTGCCAACTGGATGCTTGCTCTGCCTCTTATGTATGGTTGACTTAATTTAATTCTCAATATTAAAGCAGAAATCTTCTGGATTAAAGGTATGTGCTAAGGCTGATCCACAAAAACACTACCGTGTAATCAAATATCCTGCAACACCAGTCCTTTAATTTACTTATTTATTCCAAGTAAATCCTTATAAAAGTGTGTAAATTTATCTACTAATAAATGTGCTGCCTATAGATCCAGATGTAGATAAAACTTTTGCTTTGTGTGTTATTCATAAACAAACAAACAAAAAATAGAGATAACATCTTTTAGCTGTAAGTGTTGTTTTAAGTACATTGCAGGACTCCACAAGGAAAAATAAAATGTACTTCCAACAGTGATAACGTAGAAAAAAAATATTTAATTGAGAAAATACTATATATTAGTTTGATCTCATTTTATAAAATGAAAAGAATATCCATTTACCCACATATGTAGATTCACAAATAGACGTGAGCAACTAAGTGCATACTTTAAAAATATGTATGAGTTATTCCAGAGCATTGCTAGCTTTTCATGTGTGTATTTTCCTCAAATTTATATAGATATGTCATAGTCTTTATTCTCTCTCTTATTTTTCTTTTTTTTTCAGCAGGATTTCATGTAGAGCAGACTGGCTCAACTTCTTTTTGTAGCTAAGGATAATCTTGAATCCCTGGCCTTGCATTTCCCTCCTCCCAATGCTTGAATTATAGGCATGTGCCACCATGTTGGGGTATTTTTCTATAAAATAAAACGAACAATGTGGAGGTTTGAATAGGTCTCAGCTCCAAGGATTCATGTGTTTGAAAGCTTGACTCGCAGGGAGTGGCACTATCAGTAAGTGGCCTTATTGGAGGAAGAGTGTCACTGTTGGGGATGGGCTTTGAGGTCTTCTATGCTCAAGCTATGACCAGTGTGACAAACAGTCTCATGCTGCCTATGGATCCAGATACAGAACTCTGCTACTTCTCTAGCACCATGTTTATTTGTTTCTCTGCCATGATGATAATGGACTCAACTTCTGTTACTATAAGGTAGTTGAAGGTTGTTGTTTATAAGAGTTGCCATGGTCTAAAGTGGATTCTCACAGTCATTTATTGGATGGAACACAGGGCCCCTAATGGAGGAGCTAGAGAAATTACCCAAGGAGCTGAAGGGGTCTGCAAACCTATTGGTGGAACAAAAATACAAACTAACCAGTACCCCCAGAGCTCGTGTCTCTAGCTGCATATGTAGCAGAAGATGGCCTAGTCGGCCATCATTTGGAAGAGAGATCCCTTAGTATTACAAACTTTATATACCCCAGTACAGGGGAATGCCAGGGCCAAGAAATGGGAGTGGGTGGGTAGGAAAGCAGGGCAGGGGGAAGGTAGGGGATTTTTGAAATAGAATTTGAAATGTAAATGAAGAAAATATCTAATAAAAATTGAAAAAAAAAGAGTTGACATAGTCATGGTGTCTCTTCACAGCAATAGGAATTGAAGAAGAAGAAGAAGGAGTAGGAGGAAGAGGAGGAGGAGGAGAAGGAGGAGGACAATGACAACAACAACAACAATAGCAATAGTTGGTGGCCCATGTCTTTAATCCCAGCACTTGTTTGGAGGAGGCAAGAAGATCTTCTAGGCATTTAATGCTAACTAGAACTACATAACAAGTTTAGTGAGAATTCTATCTCAAAAATAAAACAAAGCAGAAAAAAAGCCCTACATAGTTTTATTTGCTTACATGTTATTTGTGTGTGTGTGTGTGTGTGTGTGTGTGTGTGTGTGTGTGTGTGTGTGTTTGTATTACAATTCTCATATATAGGTCAAAAAACTTTCAGGAGTCAGTTTTTCATTCCACTATGTGAGTCATCAGAATTAGTAACAAGTGCCTTATACCTGCTGAGTCACCTTGGCAGCCTTTAGTCTCCGATTTTTTGAGACAATCTCACTGTGTAGCCCAGGCTGGCATCAAACCTGTGATCCTCTTGGCTCAGCTTGCCAATCCCTGGGATTTTAGGCATGTGTACTGTGCCTGATTGTGATATGTTATAATTTGAATTTTTTTTTCAAAAAGGAATTGTTCTAGTTTATTTTTCATTGCTATGATAAACACCATCATTTGCTGTAGAGCTATTGGTATTTGATAGCTTCTGGGAGAGAAGCTATCTTTTTTTGTGTGTGCAATTTTTATTAGATATTTTCTTCATTTATATTTCAAATGTTATCCGGAAAGTCTGCTATACCCTCCTCCATCCCCAGGCCTGCTCCCTTACCCACCCACTCCCACATCTTGGCCCTGGCATTCCCCTGTACTGGGGCATATAAAGTTTGTATGACCAAGAGGCCTCTCTTCCCAATGATGGCCAAATAGGCCATCTTCTGCTGCATATGCAACTAGAGACACAATCTCTAGGGTACTAGTTAGTTCATATTGTTCTTCTACCTGTAGGGTTGGAGACCCCTTCAGCTCCTTGGGTACTTTCTCTAGCTCTTCCCTTTGGAACCCTGTGTTCCATCTAATAGCTGACTGTGAACATCCACTTCTGTGTTTGCCAGGCACTGGCATAGCCTCACACGAGACAGCTATATAAGGGCCCTTTCAGCAATATCTTGCTGGTGTATGCAATAGTGTCTGCATTTGGTGGCTGATTTTGGGATGGATACCTGGCTACAGCAGTCACTGGCCAGTCCATTCTTTTTGTCTCAGTTCCACACTTGATCTCTGTAACTCCTTCAATGTGTGCTTTGTTCCTAATTTTAAGAAGGGTGAAGTGTCCACACTTAGATCTTCATTCTTCTTGAGTTTCACGTGTTTTGCAAATTGTATGTTGGGTGATCTACGTTTTTGGGCTAATATCCACTTATCAGTGAGTACATGTTATGTGAGTTCTTTTGTGATTGGGTTACCTCACTCAGGATGATACCCTCCAGAGCCATTCATTTGTCTAGGAATTTCATAAATTAATTGTTTTTAATAGCTGTGTAGTACTCCATTGTGTAAATGTACCATAATTTCTGTATCCATTCCTCTGTTGAGAGACACCTGGGTTCTTTCCAGCTTCTGGATATTATAAATAAGGCTGCTATGAACATAGTGGAGCATGTGTCCTTATTACCAGATGGAACATCTTCTGGATATATGCACAGGAGAGGTATCACAGGATTCTCTGGTAGTACTATGTCCAATTTTCTGAGGAACCGCCAGACTGATTTCCAGAATGGTTGTACAAGCTTTTAATCCCACCAACAATGGAGTAGTGTTCCTCTTTCTCCACATCCACGCCAGTATCTGCTGTCACCTGAATTTTGGAACTTAGCCATTCTGACTGGTGTGAGGTAGAATCTCAGGGTTGTTTTGATTTGCATTTCCCTGATGATTAAGGATGTTGAACATTTTTTCAGGTGCTTCTCAGCCATTCGCTATTCCTCAGTTGGGAATTCTTTATTTAGCTCAGTGCCCCATTTTTAAATGGGGTTATTTGATTTTCTACTGTCCATCTTCTTGAGTTCTTTATATATATTGGGTATTAGTCCCCTATCTGATTTAGGATTGGCAAAGATCCTTTCCCAATCTGTTGGTGGCATTTTTGTCTTATTGAGAGTATCTTTTGCCTTACAGAAGCTTTGCAACTTTATGAGGTCCCATTTGTCAATTCTTGATCTTACAACTCAAGCCATTGCTGTTCCATTCAGGATTTTTTCCCCAGTGCCCATATCTTTGAGGCTTTTCGCCCCTTTCTCCTCTATAAGTTTCAGAGCCTCTGGTTTTATGTGAAGTTCCTTCAACCACTTAGACTTGACCTTAGTACAAGGAGAAAAGAATGGATCAATTCCCATTCTTCTACATGATAACCGCCAGTTGTGCCAGCACCATTTGTTGAAAATGCTGTCTTTTCCCCACAGGATGGTTTTAGCTCCCTTGTCAAAGATCAGGTGACCATAGGTATGTGGATTCATTTCTGAGTCTTCAATTCTATTCCATTGATCTACCTGTCTGTCACTGTACCAGTACCATGCAGTTTTTATTACAATTGCTCTGTAGTACAGCTTGAGGTCAGGCATGGTGATTCCACCAGAGGTTCTTTTATTGTTGAGAAGAGTTTTTGATAGTCTAGGTTTTTTGTTATTCCAGATGAACTTGCAAATTACCCTTTCTAACTCTGTGAAGAATTGAGTTGGAATTTTGATGGGGATTGCATTGATTCTGTAGATAGCTTTAGGCAAGATAGTCATTTTTACTATATTGATCCTGCCATTCCATGGGCATGGGAGATCTTTCCATCTTCTGAGATATTCTTCTATTTCTTTCTTCAGAGACTTAAAATTCTTATCATACAGATCTTTCACTTCCTTCCTTAGAGTCACACCAAGATATTTTATATTGTTTGTGACTATTCTGAAGGGTGTTGTTTCTCTAATTTCTTTCTCAGCCCATTTATCCTTTGTATAGAGAGAGGCCATTGATATGTTAGAGTTAATTTTATATCCATCTACTTCACTGAAGCTATTTATCAGGTTTAGGAGTTCTCTGGTGGAGTTTTTAGGGTCACTTATATATATACTAACATATCATCTGCAAATAGTGATATTTTGACTTCTTCCTTTCCAAGATCTATCCACTTGACCACCTTTTGTTGCCGAATTGCTCTGGCTAGGTCTTCAAGTACTATATTGAATAGGTAGGGAGAAAGTGGGAATCCTTGTCTAGTCCCTGATTTTAGTAGGATTGCTTCCAGCTTCTCTCCATTCACTTTGATGTTGGCTACTGGTTTACTGTAGATTGCTTTTATTATTTTACATATGGGCCTTGAATTCCTGATTTTTCCAAGACTTTTATCGTGAATTGGTTTTGGAAATTGTCAAATGCTTTCTCAGCATCTAAAGAGATGATCATGTGGTTTTTATCTTTGAGTTGGTTTATATAGTGGATTATGTTGTCAGATTTCTGTATATTAAACCATCCCTGCATCCCTTGGATGAAGCCTACTTGGTCATGATGGATGACCGTTTTGATGTATTCTTGGATTCGGTTAGCAAGAATTTTATTGAGTATTTTTACATCGATATTCATAAGGGACATTGGTCTGAAGTTCTCTATCTTTGTTATGTCTTCATGTGGTTTAGGTATTAGAGTAATTGTGCCTTAATAGAATGAATTGGGTAGTGTTCTTTCACTTTCCATTTTGTTGAGTATTTTGTGAAGGACAGGAATTTGGTCTTCTTTGAAGGTCTGATAGAACTCTGCACTAAATCCATCTGATCCTGGGCTTTTTTTGGTTGGGAGATTATTAATGACTGCTACTATTTCTTTAGGAGATATAGGACTCTTTAGGTCATTTATCTGATCCTGATTTAACTTTTGTACTTGGTATTTGTCTAGAAATTTGTTCATTTCATCCAGATTTTCCATTTTTTTTTTTTGAATATAGCCTTTTGTAGAAGGATCTCATGGTGTTTTGGATTTCCTCAGGATCTTTTGTTATGTCTCCCTTTTCATTTCTGATTTTGTTAATTAGGATGCTGTCCCTGGGCCCTCTAGTGTGTCTGGCTAAGGGTTTGTCTATCTTGTTGACTTTCTAAAAGAACCAGCTCCTGGTTTGATTGATTCTTTGAATAGTCCTTTTTGTTTCCACATTGTTGATTGCACCCCTGAGTTTGAGTATTTCCTGCTGTCTACTCCTCTTGGGTGAATTTGCTTCCATTTTTTCTAGAGCTTTTAGGAGTCCTGTCAAGCTGCTAGGGTATGCCTTCTCCAGTTTCTTTCTTTCTTTCTTTCTTTCTTTCTTTCTTTCTTTCTTTCTTTCTTTCTTTCTTTCTTTCTTTCTTTTATTATATGTAAGTACACTGCAGCTGTCTTCAGACACTCCAGAAAAGGGCGCCAGATCTGATTACGGATGGTTGTGAGCCACCATGTGGATGCTCGGATTTGAACTTATCACCTTCGGAAGAGCAGACGGGTGGTCTTACCTGCTAAGCCATCTCACCCACCCCCTCTCTCCAGTTTCTTTATGGAGGAACTGAGAGGTATGAGTTTACCTCTTAGTAATGCTTTCATGGTATCCCATAAGTTTGGGTATGTTGTGGCTTCGTTTTCATTAAACTCTAGAAAGTCTTTAATTTCTTTCTTTATTTGTTCCTTGACCAAGGTATCATTGAGTAGTGTTCTTCAGTTTCCATGTGAATTTTGATGTCCTGTCATTTATGTTGTTATTGAACATCAGCCTCAGTCCATGGTTATCTGATAGGATACATGGGACAATTTCAATATTTTTGTGCCTGTTGATGCCTGATTTGTGGCCAATTACATGGCCAATTTTGGAGAAGGTGCCATGAGGTGCTGAGAAGAAGGTATAACCTTTTCTTTTAGGATAAAATGTTCTGTAGATATCTCTTAAATCCATTTGTTTCATAGCTTCTGTTAGTTTCACTGTGTCTCTGTTTAGTTTCTGTTTCCAGGATCTGTCCATTAATGAGAGTGGGGTGTTGAAGTCTCCCACTATTATTGTGTGAGATGCAATGTGTGCTTTGAGCTTTATTAAAGTTTCTTTAATGAATGTGGCTGCCCTGGCATTAGGACCATAGATATTCAAAATTGAATGTTCCTCTTGGAAAATTTTACCTTTGATGAGTATGAGGTGATCCTCCTTGTCTTTTTTGATAATTTTGAGTTGAAAGTCAATTTTATTCGATATTAGAATGGCTACTCCAGATTGTTTCTTCAGACTGTTTGCTTGGAAAATTGTTTTCCAGCCTTTCACTCTGAGGTAGTGTCTGTCTTTTTTCCTGAGTTGTGTTTCCTGTAAGCAGCAAAATGTTGGGTCCTGTTTGTGTAGCCAGTTGTGTTAGTCTATGTCTTTTTATTGGAGAATTGAGTCCATTGATATTAAATCATATTATGGAAAGGTAATCGTTCCTTCCTGTCTTTTTTGTTGTTCGATTTTGGATTCTGCTCTTGTGGCTGTCTTCTTTTAGGTTTGTTGAAGGATTACTTTCTTGCTTTTTCTAAGGTGGTATAGTTTCCATCCTTGTGTTGGTGTTTTTCCATTATTATTCTTTGAAGGCTGGATTTGTGGAAAGACATTGTGTGAATTTTATTTTGCCATGGACTACTCTGGTTTCTCTATCTATGTTAATTGAGTGTTTTTCTGGGTATAATAACCTGGGCTAGCATTTGTGTTCTCTTAGTGTCTGTATAACATTTGTCCAGTATCTTTTGGCTTTCATAGTCTCTGGTGGGAAGTCTTGCGTAATTCTAATAGGCCTGCCTTTATATGTAACTTGACCTTTTTCTCTTACTGCTTTTAATATTCTGTCTTTATTTAGTGCATTTGTTGTTTTGATTATTATATTTCAGGAGGGAATTCTTTTCTGGTCCAGTCTATTTTGAGTTCCCTAGGCTTCTTGTATTTTTATGGGCATCTCTTTCTTTAGATATGGGACATTTTCTTCTATAATTTTGTTGAAGATATTTGCTAGCCCTTTAAGTTGAGAATCTTCATTCTCACTTACTCTTATTATCAGTACGTTTGGTCTTCTCATTGTGTCCTGGATTTCCTGGATATTTTGAGTTAGGATCTTTTTGCATTTTGCATTTTCTTTGATTGATGTGTTGATGATCCCTATGGAATCTTCTGCACCTGAGATTCTCCCTTCCATCTCTTGTATTCTGTTGCTGATGCTCACATCTATGGTTCCTGATTTCTTTCCTGAGGTTTCTATCTCCAGGGCTATCTCCTTTTGGGTTTTCTTCATTGTTTCTAGTTCCATTTTTAGGTCTTGGATGGTTTTGTTCCATTCCATCTCCCGTTTGGTATTGTTTTCCTCTAATTCTCTGAGGAATTTTTGTGTTTCCTCTTCATATGCTTCTTGTTGTTTACCATTGTTTTCCTGTAATTCCTTCTTAACATCCTCCATCATCATCATGAGAAGTGACTTCAGATCTATGTCTTGCTTTTCTGGTGTGATGGTGTTTCCAGGACATGCCATGGTGGGAGAATTTGGTTCTGCTGATGCCAAGTAACCCTGGTTTCTGTTGGTTCTGTTCTTAAGCTTTCCTCCTGCCATCTGATTATCTCAGGTTCTTGCTTTTCTCAATACAACTGATTGGAGACTGTCCTTCTTATAATCCCAGTTGATATGGACTCCTCTGAGTCTAGCTTTCGCTGTGCTCCCTTGTTTGTGGGCTCCTGTGAACCTGATATTCTGGGTGTTTCTGAGTTCTTGGCAGTCAATTTCCACTGAGGCCCTGGAATACTGGTGTGACCTACCTCCTGTTTTAGTTGAATACTGTTGTCCTAATATCCTGAGCATGTTACATGGTTTGGGAGTGGTGTCTCCTTTGAGGAGGTTAGAGCTGTCTGGTCAGTGGTCCCAGGATCTCCTAGAGTCCTCTAGGGACTCTGGGGGTGTGCAAAGGCTCTGCACTAAAGGTAACCAGGTGATAGGGCTGACTGGAAGGGACCTCTGTCCCTGGTCTAGCTGATCCTGTTTCCTCAATGCTGTCACTGGTCCCACGTGATTAGATTGGAACAGATGTTGTGCTCCTCTCACCAGTGGACCCAAGATTGTGTGGAGAGTCTTCTAGGGACCGTGGGGGTGTTTGCAGACTGTGCACCCAAGGTAAGCAGGTGCTGGCGCCAACCGGAAGGGACCGTTGCCCTGGTCTAGCCAATCCTCTGTTTCCCCAATGCTATCACTGGTCCCACAATTAGATTGGAACAGAAGTTGTGTTCTACTTAGCCGTCATCTCAAGATCGCGTGGGAAGTCCTCTAGGTACTGTGGGGGTGTTTACAGACTGTGCCCCCAAGGTAACTGGGCGCTGGCACCAACCGGAGAGAAGCTATTTTTAATCCATGGCATGTGGACCACATTCTAGGGCAAACTACATTCCTAAGAGTATTTGGGTGACACAAATTGTCCCTGATGGGAGAAACAAAACAAAGCAAACAAACAAAAAGGAAAACTTTCAGAGAGGTCAGGACAGAAAGGGTGGTTATGAAAAGAATTGGGGGAGGTGAGTATGATCAATATACATAGTTTGAAATTCTAGAAGGTTTTTATTAAAAGTATTTAGAGCTGGTGATATATGACTTATTACTAACTGAATAATCTTCTGTCTACTCTGGGATTAAGAGGTAATGCTACATCTTCTTCTGACCTCTGTGGGCCCTGCATGAACATGGTTCACAGACATACATTCAGGAAAAACAGGCATCCACATTAAATATATAATTTAGAAGTATTTGAAAGGACAAAAACCAAACAAACCCACCAAAACCCATCATGGTCAAAATCAACTTAAGAAGTGCATTATTTAGAGTTTTGATTTCTTTGAAGTGAGACTGTGGCCACTGCAACTCATACAAGGGAAAGTATTTAATCAGGGCTGCCTTGTAGGTTCAGAGGTTTAATATATTATCATCACAGCAGGAAGCAAGACAATTTGCAGGCAGATATAGTATTAGAAAAAGAGCAGAGAGTTATACATACAGGTTAGCAGGAAGCAGAAAGAGAGAGGAAGAGACACTGGGCCTTACTTGAGTATCTGAAATCTAATAGCCCATCCCCAGTGACACAATTCCTTCAACAAGGCTGAAACAAGGATCCAACAAGGCCACCCTTCCTAATGCCATGCCCTAAGCATTCAAATGTATGAGCCTCTGGGGACCAATGTTATTCAACGCACCACAAGGAGTAAAGGGTTTATGTTTGTCATCTTACACTTCTAGATCACAGTCCATCATTGAGGGAAGTCAAGTCAAGAACTTAAGACAAGAACCTTAAGGTAGGAACCTGGAGCAGAAGCCATGGAGGAACTCTGCTTACTGGCTTGGCTGAGGGAGCAAGCCAGTAAGGGTTTAGTTAGTGTTTCTCTGTGTCTAAGTTAGGGTTTCTATTGCTGTGATGAAACTCCATGACCAAAAAGCAAGTTGGGGAGAAAAGTATATATTTGGCTTACACTTCCATATTATAAGTCATCATCAAAGGAAGCTAGGACAGGAACTCAAACAGGACAGAAACCTAGAGGCAGGAGCTGGTGCAGAGACCATGAAGAGGTGATTGTTGCTTACTGGGTTGCTCACCATGGCTTTCTCAGCCTGCTTTCTTATAGAACTCAGGACTACCAAACAGAGATGGTGCCACTCACACTGTGCTGAACCCTCCCTAATGAATCACTAGTTAAGAAAATGCCTTACAGGCTTTCCTACAGCCTCATCTTATGGAGGCATTTTCTCAACTGAGGTTCTCTCCTATCAGATGACTTTTACTTGAGTCATGTTGACACAAAATAATTCAGCATACTCTGCTACCTTTCTTATAAACCCAGGCCCACTTGCCTAGGTATGGTGCCACCCACAGTGGTCTGGGCTCTCCCATATCAATCATTAATCTGAGTAATTCTTCACAGACATGGTAACAGATGAATATAATTGAAGCAATTTTGCAATTGAAGTTTCTTTTTCCCAGGTAAGTCCAGGCTATGTCAAATTGACAATAAAAATTAACCAGAACAGCAATTAATGAGATGGTTTGGCTAATAGAGAATATAAAGCAAGAGATACAAAGAAAAATTGTTGCTGTAAAATGATAGATGACTTGAAGTATAATTTGTGGGAAGCTTTTTGGGGTACTGCTTGGCAGCAGTCTGACACTGGCAAGGACAAAGAAATGGCTTTGAGACAGGAATCTGACCTTGGGAGCAAGCTCAGGCAGAGATCTGACATCAGGGCATAATAAGGAAGTAAGTTTCAGCAAAAAGCTAACTTTAGGTTGTAATAGAGAAGTAAGATAAAGCAGGAATTTTAGTTTTAGGGTGGAAC